>JAQGBV010000672.1:0-23305 GCA_034698685.1 Isotomurus pseudopalustris
GGTTTACCATCGTTGTCAAGAAAGACTTTCACACAGACACTCAAACTGACACTGGCAAGTCTAATCCTAAATCTTTTATGCCGAGTAATTTTTTATGATTTATCCCTCGGAAAATTGTGATTTATTGAATAAATGGTGTGACAGCTTCAAGTCCACTGCTCTTGACAAAAATGATGGTAATACTCGAGGAAGAGTGTGAAATCCGTATGTGTACAGGAAGAAAGCATTTCTTCCCAATAAATGATTTCACCTTTTTACGAATTATTGGGTTATAAATGTTTGGGGATCGATTGTGGGTGCATTTTTTGCCTATACTATTCCTTCTATACGCTTTCACTTACATTCTTCCTTTTATTGAAAGGGAAAACGAACAATCACAAAGCATACAAACCTGATGGAAACACACGGAAGAGAACCTTCTTCTTCTTTCATGAGAAACTCCAACACACGAGGAGAGCAATTTACCCCCGAAGGAGTTAGTTACAGAAATCCTACGTTATTGATTGCTAAACACGTAAAATATTCACAAAATAATTTCTCTTGAGTTTACACGGTGCTGTAATAACATTAATAAATTGTTGTTGAGTTTCTTAGCATATTACTACTTAATAGTTTAGAAGGTACACAAAATACTCGAATTCACTTCAACCCCTTAAGGGCTTAGGTAAGACTGGAGTTTAGAAAAACGTAAACGTAAGTGTTTCTTTTGTATTTTGTATCTCTGTAAAATATATGGGCTCTTTATGGAGAAATAACACAGCAAGCAATCTTGGATTTCGAAAAACTTTTCTTACTTGGGACAGGACAGTCTACACTCTACAATGTGGAATTAAAAGTGAGACAGAAAGACGAGGATGAAGTTGGAGAGATGAGTTGGAAGGAAGTGACAAAATGATCAGAAGCCATCGGACTAAATAAGGAGAAAGTTCCTGAGTTTGGGTGAAGTGAAACGAGAGAAATCGAGACACAGACTGAGCAAATCCTCTACTTTACAAGTTGGGTGTACAACGACGAAAGCATTTTTGGCTTATGGGAATGATGAAAGTATTTTATATGTGTTGGCTCTTGTTCCTATTCAAAGAAAAGGCTACACCGGATTGCTATCCGGTGCGTGTATTGGGGAATATTGACTATTATTGACACACTCGGTTGCTTTCACCAAGTCAAAATCCTTCATCAAAAAACACATATGAATGTCTAAAACTACGAGGCAGGCACCAGCAGAATGAAACTTGAATTCCATCGTTTCTCCGTTTCCGCCCCATCCATCCATCATAGCAATCAGCCTAGTTTTTGCAGTTTGAAGGAAACCTACATTACCTTTCGTTATTACGTGTATTTATACATGAGTTTCTTCACTTCTTCTATTGTTTTCAGCAAAAAGCCATCTTCATTACTCCTTTCCGACGCGCACTAGCCGAAGTCTCACCCTCTCACCTACCAAACAAACATTTTTTTAAATTAAAGAAAATCCTGTCTATGGAATTCATTGCAATATTGCAATCACAAGCGTGAAGTAAATTCTTCCGTCAAAATACAAAAAGCCAGCCCAGCATTAAAAATTCAACGATTTGATTACCGAAAGCACAGTAAATCCAATAAAAACCTCAAGGCTTAATTCGACAAAATAGGAATGTATTTGGTTAAAAATTCAGTTGCAATAAATCCTCATTCATTATGAAGATTGCTAGTAATAACTTAAAACAAGGTAGTTTACATGGCCATTATGTAGCCAGTATTGATTATATTCCCCATCTCCACCACAAACTGGGAAAACTCTTCTTGAGATTTAAGATGTTTTAATTGAATTTCCTCTAGTCAGTGTCTTTCCTTCCTTTCATAGACCACCACCACGATCTGATTAAATTAATTCCGGAAGCACCTCAGGAACGACGAGAGAGATAGAACGAGGGGTATGGGTTGACTTTCTCCCTGGAAGGAACTTCGAAGCCCATCACCTCCATCGTCTCAGATATTACAATTCATACAAACCATTCCATCATCCTGGCTTCATTAAAAACTTTGTATTATGGGATGATATCTCCTTCCAAATCACAGTGCGGATCTCTTCCCAATAATGTTTGCCACTAAAGAAACTCTGGCTCTCTTTATGAGAAAGTTTACATCACCTTTACTCGAAATGAGGAGATTTGACCCAAATGAATATTCATGGGAATGTGTGTACTACATAATACCATGAGCCATGAGCACCGAAGAACCGGTGAAGAAAACCCGACATTATGCATTTTGTGATTGCATACCAACCACACAGGTAGACTGCGTAACACAACGAGAGTCTTTTTAATGATGGCAATTTAATTTCAAATATCCTCCATTTCGCTATTCTTGTGTGGGTTTTCTTTCGTCATAATGTCGTATTCTGGATGTGTTACCAAGAGTTAATAAACGGATAAATAGAATGAAAAATATTTATGTTTTGCAGCAGAAATGCTAATTTTGCATTCAGAATATGGTTGCGACTTTAACAGCAATTTGGAGAACTCAGCACAGTTAACTTGTATTCTCTTAAATAATGAATTTAATTAAATTTTGAATTATTGCTAATACATGCGATAGATAATCTGCATAAGCTTGGCAGGATTAGCACAACTTCTAACTAATAAACACACATTTGCTCTCAAGCTTTTCGCATTATAAACTAATGAAGTTCAAAATTAGATTTGATTTAATGGTTTAATTTCGATTTGCAGGAGGCATAGTTCACTCGAAATGAAGCCAAAATGAATTGATTGATTGGTAATTATTGTGCAATTCTGGAACTTACTAAAGGTTATTGTAAAACTGAAACTCAGCTAAAATTTTAACCTGTGGTAGATTGAACCAAACGCAGCGATTGAGCTGTCAGCTAGTTGCGCCATCAAATATAAAAAATAAACTGTCAAGTAGACAGACAGCAGGACAGACTGGGAACACAATTCCGGCAACTTAGAATCATATCAAAACCGTGTATCATGTGGCAATGTCATAATTGAACCCGAAAGTGTCTTCGTCGTGCCCTTTCCGTCTTACTTTATACTAAAACTGAACGAACAGTGAGTAGTGACCACTCGAGTTACCTCTACCTCTGCCTTGATGTATCGCAAATTGAAATGCTTTTAGACCAACATACACCTTACGTCAAGTAGAGTTAATTAAATTAATCAACCTTTAATGCCCCACGATAAAATACACTTAAAACTGGAATGGCTGTACTCCTCTTCCTCCTTCTTCAGTTAGAAATTCCCTTAACTAAAATAAAAATGATTCTCTACAGATTCTATTTTCTCGGCGACTACCCTGGGGACGTTGTGTAGAAGGAATCAATATCAGCCTTTCGATAGATTAGGTCAACTCTACCTGTATTTGCCTTGAATCTCTAGAACCCAAAATATAATCAAACTTAAGTGAATTCAATCAAAATCTTAAGTGAACCTTCTGGTTAAACTTGCTCTCCTAGTCCCTATCTTCATTTCCAAGTGTACCTGCATACTGTGTACGCATCCAACGTATACAACCAAAACCCTGTAATTGAGATTTATTACGTTAATATTGAATCTATCAAACCAGTTTCTTTGAAATATTTATGGATCACCTTGTTTAAAATTCCAATACACCATACAGGTGTAAGCACAACTCAGTAACTCACCAGAGGAACTTCATTCATCTGCATGCAACTCAAATCTCATCATTACCTAATCAAACAAATTTCTATTCCTTGTTTGCAAGTACATTTGTATTAATAAGATCGGAATGGCTCTAGCAGAAAGAAGTGAAATGACTACGAAATTCAATGGGGAATACCCACGGCACACAGAAAACAAGTTCAAATGTTCACATGTAGTGAATGGGTAGGTGCGGTACCTGGATAATAAGTAAGCAGAACTCAGGTATATAATCCACGGAGAAAGCATATATGACTTCCCTGACTTTCAACTAAGACCTTTTGTAAGTGTAACCGAGTTAAAAGAAGAACTCGGAGGAAATAGAAACTACTAAAGATAGTTTTACACAGCACAGGAAGAAACTACGAAAGACCAATTTCGTCTACTCTACTGGATATGTATTGTGACTTTTGGACAGAATGAAAGTCCTGTGTGAATATTTTATAGAGACTTTCTCGGCTACCTTTTCCCTGAATGTTTGATTTCCCAAGACCAATTTCCTATTCTATGTACTCCAATGAACTTTCAGGCTTTTCCCAAATCTCCTATGGTTTTGCATGTGTATGTGTGTGTGCATAGCATTTTCCCTGAATACGTCCAGAAACTCGACTTACTATATGCCAGTGGATTCAGAAATTCAGATTGCATTCTAACAAGATTCAGAGCAACTTTTAACTTGCACGACACAATGCCAACATAGTCAGGTATTAAATACTTTTTTAGCATAGATTGATATGAAGATTGACTAAAGTCCCTTTAAAGTTTGTTCGTAAGAACTGTAGTGAAAATGACGAGTTGTGTGATAAATAATTGACCAATTTTAATTAAGCTCTCCATTCACTATTGGTGCGTAGCCAGGTAATGTTGGGAGAGAACGAATCATTAAAGATGTACAACAATCCGAAGCGAAGCACCCGTGGAACAAAAATGAGTTCTTTTAAAAGACACCAGACAACCAGACCATTCAAATGTCAAGGATCAAGACATTTAAGAAAAGCATTTAACAATAAAAAGAAATTTTCAACACAACACACCTCATCCATGTGAAGTGTTTCTAAATTTACTGAAAGTAGAAGCTGAGCAAGAAACGAACGTGAGTCACGAGCCGTATAATTAAGTGTTTGGCAGGTTGTCTACTTAATAGTTGTGAGTTTTAAATTACCCCTAATGATGATTGCCACGGTGGAATTGCGAGATTGGGGAGTGAAAGGTTCGGGGAGAAAGCTCAGGGAACCTCTTTTCGTGTCTGTACGGATTAACAATAAGTATAGGGTTGTCTTATTTTTCATTCGTGAAGTATTGCGGAGCTTTAGTTTTCTATTCTAAGGAAAAATGAACTCCATATTTTAAGCTCAAACTTAACTGAAATGGAACTCTATAGAATATAGAAGGTCCACTCCATGGATAGACTGTCCTGTGTATGACTGAAAAGTAAATGCTTAAATATTTGATGACACCACTTGGCTTAGCCTTTCATGAGCTTCGTTATTGTCTCCGTCCTTTCTCCCAGTGTAGTCTAAACCATTTTTACAAAACAAAGTATTCTTCTGGTGTATTCTGAATTTTGATGCAAATGGAAAGTTTGCAAGTAGAAATTCACGAAAACTGTACATATTTCTATTGTAGCACAAAGCTGGTTGTTGAAGGATACATGTATCCAAATTCCCAACATCCAAATAAGGAAACCATCAAGGTATCCAGAAAGGAACAGTAACATATGCGAAAAGTGCAATAAAGGATAGTGATGGACAACCTGATTGCCAATTATGCATGACTCACCTAAGAACAGCGGGTGTGGGTGTAACGCATTTCACCAAAGCACCTGCCTATAGACTTTTAGCTCCAGTTGCGTGTATAACTTTCTCCCCAATAATGCAAATTCTCAAAGTTATTGCCTCTGCACTTTATTGACCGTCCCACCCACGCCCATTCTTTGTTTGAGGCTCAATTCGCGTTGTGTTTTGGGATACTTTGGCTGAAAGAGTGTCGTGTACTGTTGACTGTGGACTGTTACCTAATGCAACTTAATATCACGGAAATTACAGATTCATGCATTTGATGCAATAGCACAAAAACGTAAAAATAAAATATTTTTCATATGGAACTATGAATGCTCCTTTTATTTTCCACGTATAACAATAAATACAAAATCTGACCCACCTTCAACGTAACTGTCTATTCTTGGTATAAAACGAATAAAACCCCACTGGAAGATATTGTTATACCGGTTTCAGGAGAAATTATATATACTATTGTCAAGACTACATTTAACAAGTTAACATGCGACTTCTCCCTCGCACCTTTTGCTATTAGCGGCAGGAAACCGTATGCAATTATTCGGGTATCATTAAAAATGAGATAGTCTCGTGCCGCATTCTTGACTATCGATACATTTATTAGCACACTCGTGTCAGAGATTATCGTTTGGCTATTAACAGACAATAATTCAAAATTAAGTAATCAGTACTATTTAAAGAACATCCCACGCTTTCTTTGTCAATCTACATATATTGGCTGGAAAGAAACTGCACACCAATATGAATTTTCCTACCGGTTTACCGTTCTTTCATCAGCTCAATTTTACCTACGAACCAAATCAGTCAACTATTCGGACGTAGTTGTCAATTTTTCGTACAAAACTATTACACGTATTATTACTTTACAACATCCACATTTCACGATCACAAAAATTATTACTTTCTATCACTTCGTTTTTCCTGAGGTACTTCGTAGACATTGAAATGAAGTTACATTTAATTACAGGGATAGACAGACAGAATTCTATTGCTTACTATTAATTTTGCATTTATTTAAAGCTACACTATGCAAAAAAATCAGTCCACAGTACACAATAGAATACGCCAGGAAGCCAAAGTCTATAAAAGAAGTAAGTTGAAGCATACGAATATAAATGTCATACGTAAGTGTTACATTCAGATACTGTTTTAAGTAGAAAGTACTTAAATTAGATCTAAAAACAGAAATAACTTATAAAATCGATACAGTAGTAACAAGTCTGAGATCGTTGAAAAGTAGTATTTTTGTGTTTATTGTCTTCGCTCTGGAGAGTACTGAAGTAGATGTGCGGTGGATGGTACATTGTCAGATCACAGGTTGCAAGTGGACTTCAAGCGTTATTAAAATCTTCCATCTGGTTGAATTCATCCATAACAGCATCCTCGTACACGCTGTCGAACGACTCTTCATCGAACTGAACGGGGTCCAAGTTCAAACCTGTGACTGGCACTACTCTAGACGCTCCTTCAGTTTCATCTTCATCGTCACTAAACGATCCTTCGTTGTCCTCCATGTTGGTTCCGCTATCGTTGCTCTCCGGACTTCCTGGACCAGAGGCTATCAAAGTAGTTAAGTCTACTCTCGTTTCGGACGGATCAAAGGTGGCAGTTCCTTGAAGATTTGACAAATTGCTGTCGCCATTTCGCCTTAATTCTAGTGCGTAGCGAAACCGAAATCCGAAATACAGACCTTCGACTTCGCGTTCCCGTACATTGTCCATCAGCGGAACCGGAGGTTCAAATTCAGCTCGTGCATCATTCTCAGCTTGAATTTCGTTAATGTTGTTATTAATTATACCCTCGATATTTTCTTGGTCTAAAGCGTTCATTCCATCGTCCAAGTTCATCGGCATCATAAGAATAGCATGCTCTCCATCATCTTCAAGCATAGGCACTGGAGCATTATTCCTTTAGGAGTAAAGCATAAAGCATCAGTTCCTCACAATTCATTCAATTTTCAAAACTTGAAATTCAATTTCGAATCCACTTACTCTTCCTCAGCATTCGGCAGCAATGCATTCATTTCATTTTGAACAGCATCGGGAGGAATTCCATCCACAAAATCTCCAAGTTCTTCCAAATTCTGCTCTTCATGAGCTTCAACTTGCAGCAATGGAAGGGCCCAATCACCCCTGATAATAAACGGTCAATTAGATTTATCCATTTTAATTTACAATTTAATGCACTTCGAAGTTAAAAATGTCGTTAAGTACTTACGCTCCTTGTCCAGCTTGAAAGGGGTCCGCTCTATTTAACCTCTCCATCTTGAATCTCGGATTTTTAATCTCACTTTCCAGTCGGTAGGCGCGCTGAAAGGGGTGAAGCGTGGCGTCTGTAAGAGGGTCAGCAGTGGGAGTGTGGTACGCGCGTTGCTGCTGGTACTCGAATGGGGCCGTAGGGGCTGGTGCGACCGGAGAGCGGCATGCGTCCAAACTTCCCTGAGAGGCAGGCGAGAAATGATGGAGCTCCAGTCTGTCTTGTCGGATTTCTCGTGTGCCCACACATATCGCTCCTGCTTTGCAGGGAACATTAAATTTTTAAATCATTGTTCGTTCATTAATCCAAAAAATGATCATCTCATCATATTTATTATTCTACTACGTTATTCACTACTTGTGACTTGGAGATAATTTTAAAGTTAACTAACGTTTGTTTTTGCTCCACATGGCACATCCAACGAGACATAAAAGAGCGATAACTGCTAGACATCCAACAATTACCCATACTGAAGATGGGGAATTTTCGGTTTCTTTGTTTCCATTGTAGACTGTAATGTCAGTTCCTGTTTCAGAAAAATAGTTCAATGAGGTTCAAAAGGTTTCGTCTTTTAGTTTCTTTGCGGGGGTTGCTCATTAAGGGAGGTTTTTTATATCTTTATTCTATTATTCTTACGTCAAGCGTATCAATTTAATGTATTGATTGCAGTGCATGGTGTTTAACATAAATTACGAGAAAGCTGCAAGTAGAAAAGGATGCCGGATGAATCCGTTTCATGATTTCACAGAAGATTTTACTCTAAATATTTCTAGTTATTTCATTTAAATAATCTGATGCAAAACACAGCAATTAGGTTCATATTAAGCAGACGACGATTCTATAGCTAATCTTGTTACATAAAACACAACTCGTGTACATTTACTAGCCCAATACAATCTACAGTTGCATGTATAGTGAACACGTAAACTTTTGAGTAGTCACGTCACACGTAAACTTTAGAGCATGGTCTGATTCGTTCGGTTCGCACAAGATCACAAAATTTCAAAACCAAATTCATCAGGAAAAAAAGTCCTTGAATAGTTCTTAATACGACATGAAACTTAGTGTAATTGGGACATTCGTCAAAAAGGTAGGGATGGTTAGGGATTTGGTTTTTGTTAGTAAAAATATAAAGAGAAAAAAAAAGTTTTTGAAAAAGAACAGTCTTAAAGCGAATCTTCAAAGTTCTAAAAGCTAAACGCAGCAGATTTCCATCAACAGTTAGCAGTTGAGTGAAATCTGCTGTATAAAGTGCCACTCTTCCACTCACTATCCGGAAGTAATATTCATTTGTTACTCATTTCTGGATGATAGGATGATACATAACTTCATAGCTGATTTCACGCAAAATTCAAAATCAATATTATTTCTTCAAACGTATAGCACACCGTTCTGATCAAACCATAGATGAATATAAAAGGATCAAACCCTACAAAACTTGACGCACCGTTTGCTCCTATACATATTTTGCTACTGAATTTATCCTTTAAGATCCTCAAAGGGAAAAACTTTGCTTGCAGCTTCTTCTTTCATGATAAGAAAGAAAAACATTCCAAGATTTCTCTTGGCAATTTTCGAATTTGACAGGTCAAGCCTACGAATTTTTTCAAATATGCTCCCGTCCTAGGATCTGAAGCTATAAATACGAAAATGCAAATCCATAATTTATGGAAATCTATCTTCAGACGAAAGGGAAAGAGAAAAGAGAGGTTTTACGGGACAAGGGAGCCAGCAGGGTACCAAAGTGTACCTGGCTATCGTATCTGACCGAAACAAGAAATTCTGTACTCCAATCTCCTCCTTCAGTGATATTACATCAATGTAAGTTGCTATCATGTTAAGCTTCTCGAGATTTACTTGTATCTTGTATGCCCTGGTGTCAGTCAAAGTGGCAAAAGTATAGTAGATTTTATTTACCGTTATTTTGAGACACTGGTGGAAACTTCCTTCGGAATATCGGAATAGGACTAAATCTTAATTTTAACGGACACGAAGGCCTAATCAATTTCACTTGTATTCAAATTGTCTCCGTTCGTTGCTCCTTAACTTCGTTGCAGATTATAGTCATAGTCATAGTATAGTTTATTAACGTGACAGGTAACACATAATTGGTTATTCCAGTGTTAGGTCACAATAGAAATAAGTTTTAAAATGTGGTTTCTAAAATCTACTTATCATTGGTCAGTAAAAATTTCATAATAGTAACAGTTGATTATAATGATATATTAGTTTAAAACTGGGAATTATTGAATCGATTAAGATTAAGTTCAAAAGCCCCATAATTAGAAAAAAAGTAAATTCTACTGTCAACTACGGAAGCAAATAACTGAGCTGATGTTTACCTCTCTTTACCAGCAAATTAAAGCACAAAATAATCGGTCAAAAATAATCGCAAATTACCTTTGCTTTCATCCGAATTCTCTTCACTGACGTTGTGCAGCTTACACACTCCTCCTTCATGCGTTTCGACATATCTGAAAACACATAAGTGTAAATTAAGAAAAGTTAAAAACAAAATAAATAGTATTTTGGGTGCTTTACATTGTAGAGCATTTTCCATCTGTAAATCGGGACATATTTATATTTAACTAAGCGATTAAATCAATATGAAATGCAAATCCGAAACCTTTGCATGTAGCCTCATATTGATTCGTTGTTCACGGTTTACTCTACTTAATAATATTATTACTACCTTACTACTGGCTTATCATTTTCGCGCATAAATCAAAGCATTCATCAACAATTATTAATTTTACTGAATGTGGTTGAATGGATTACCATATTTGTGTAACAATCCATTCTTGCAAGATATAAACAGAAATAAGGTTGTTTACAAAGTCAGAGTTTGCAGAGCTCCATCACAAAGACTAGCCATAAGATGGTACACACACTCCCCCACTAATAAACTTCAGCTTCGGGTCTCGAGTAGCTAAACTTCTTTTTACAAGTTTGAGATCATTTGTCATCTGCTGAGTCATCGGAGTAGAGAACATGAACCAGAGGAATTAATTTTACATCCCATTCCCAACGTTCTTGCTATCATTCACAGTTCAATTCATATCCTTCTACATCGAACAACATGTATTGTGCAGTCAGCAGTGCAGTATTTCGAAGTATTATTCCTGATCTTATTTTTCTTTTGCATACAAATCAGATTTAATTGATTCATTTGACTTCCATTTACAAAATGTTTCAAAAAATCCCTAAAACTATCCTGTGCCGCCTGTGCGTGTCGATACATTAATAACAACAATATTTTCAATGGAATGGAAGGGATGAAATAATAAGGTAAGAAACGAATAGCATTACCCTTCAAGGCAAGGCCCACACTCTCTAAGACGCTTAGCACACTCGTTCTCTTGGTTAGGATGGCGATTTATTTTAGAACAGTCTTGACATGGTGAACAGAACTTGCGGGGATGGAACCCTTCAGTTCGACAAAACTGACCAGGGCGACAGTGGATGTCAGATGTGCATTCAACCTACAAATAGCGTAGATAGTACAATAACTTATTGGATTTTAATTAACGTTCAAATATTTTCGCATAGGATTTGTACTCACTGACGGCACAGTAGCAGCTTCTACAGCTGGAATCCCTACTGGGTGGCATCCTAGTATGTTTCCGACCTAAAAATGAAATCGTAAAAATCATGAAAACTCATCGATTGATGTAGAGAAACTGGCATTTAATCTTAGATTGCCCATTAACAGTGTTACTTGACGTTGTTGCTAGAACTTACCATAACTGCAAGAACAGCAAATGTTAGTCTCCTCACAACTTTCCTTTTAGACTTCATTTTAAAAGCTGTTGGGGCTTGATTTAGTAAGTATCAGAAGATTAACTAATCCAGTATACTGAAGGACGCGAAACGGTTGGACAGATCTTCACCTTCTTCAGTCTTCGAATGAGCAATAATGTTAATAAGCGCTGAGTTTTCCTTATATTAGGCCAGTCGTCAATTCCACATGTTTGAGAGCTGTAAGTTGAAAAAATCAAGTTAATAAACTTCGATTCTCTGTGTTAATTAGTAGATCTAACGTTCCACAGTAGTTAGAATGCTGATAAAACTGCAGTAACTGTGTCTTCAAGCTGGAAATCAAATAACCTACGGAAAGAAACTGTGCATGACTTACAAACAAATCTGTTCAAAATAGTAATTAATAGAAGTATACATAAAGCTCATACAGCGTGCATCACTGCATCTGAAGCTAGTTATAATTTTGAAATGGTTCAATGATTTAGGATTGAAGGTTTGATAAGTCTAAGTCTAACTAAACTAAACAAAGATTATTTATACTTAAAATAAAATACCTGTACATTGACTATTCTCTGATTATTGATTAACCTAACTTAAACTCATTCCTAAAGTAGGTGTGGACTAATTCGAATTGGAGATGATTTTTTTTAAATCCGCGGAATTATATTCAACCAATAAATAATGTGCTACTGTCAAAACTAAACACATCTATCTGTAGTTGCATTTTTACAGACTAATGCTAATCTACTTCAGTCACTTCAATTCGAACTTTCAAACCTACCTCATCCGTTTTTACAACTTCATATACAGCTGTCCATGATAACTTACATTATTCAAAACAGTAATAATTATGTGGTTTTGGCAGGCAGGTAATATTATGTCTTCGGATTCTGATTTAACTGGAAAATGTTCACTTTACTTCTAACTTCTAAGAGTATAGGACAGGGCAGGATTATTGGCTTAAGAGCAGCAAAGCCATTACAACCCGTTAGTTTTGACTTCCTCACAATAGAAGACCATTTATGTATATCAAATTATATTTAAATGCAAAAATCTATACTCCAATCAAAAGCAGGAACAATAATAACTAAGCATTCATACTATTCATAGCCATAACGTGTGAGTGAGTCATTCTTAATCCGGGAAATAAGATATAAGTATACCAGGTTAGGTTTTATCAATTTTTCATAAGTTATTCCAAACATCATTGTCTATCAAGCCAAATAATATGACTAATAAGAATAAAATGTCAATAATGACATCATGCAGGCACTGTAAGGTCGGGATTTGAATACAAATTCACTACTTGTTCGACATCTTTCCACACAAATATTAGCATAAACCAAAATGTCGGTTAATATCTGCCTAAGTTAATACAATTAAAGCTTGACAATACATATGAACCTAAACTAAAGGACTGGTGATGATTAAAAAAAATAAAACACGCATCAAGTGTGATTTATTGCTACCCAAGCATACATTGCATGGGAAACTTACCTGTTCAAAAGTTAAAGAATCAGCAATGAAAGGCACCCACCACAGTGAAACCACATAAATAGCTACGTATTTAGGTACACGTATATGCTGCCAACATTTAAAATCCTATATTCTATGCTTGAGGATAGATGGACAGAAGATTATGGCAGGTCAGGGCCCAGGGACCAGGGGATCCGGGTTCCTGGAGGTCAGCTTCTCTTCAGGTATGAGTGTACACGAGTGTCATGTCGAGACAAGGAGCAGTATAATGAAGTTCGGATATCCTTCTAATCAATTAGATATTAGATTTACTAATACTGCGACATGGCACTCTACTCCCACTCATACTCATAGCATTCAACAGGGTTAAGTTTTCTTCAAGTTCGGACCCGAATGATAAGCCAGGGTTAAGTCGGTTACTTTTGTGAATCTCAATGAGTTTGAGAATCACTCAAGCATTATTCCTTTGGTCACAGAATATTTAACGAGTAACGACCAAAATCTAAATGCATTAAGAATGTTTCGACTCAAACGTGAAAAGACACTTACAACGAGTACTTATGGTTTTCGTACATCCACGTACAAAACCAATAAATAGTGAAGACGCTGGAGTGGTCACAGACAAAGGAACTTTCGCAATCACAGCTCCGTCTTCTCAAGTCCAGTTCCCGTCTCATACTCCAAGTCTCTTCTTATCTTACTGTCCCCTTTAGGCTATTATCGTTCCTTCCGAAATATTAAATCTCTTTGGTCTTAGATCTTTAAGGGTTCTTTTTTCGCTCTCTACTTCACTATCTTTGTTTTGTGTCTAGTGTCTGGATCAATCTTTGGACAGGTACGCTTTGATCACACAATATCAGCAAGGCACAGGGACAGTTGGGCTTGGTCGGTCTTATATTATGTGCACCATTCAATACTAACGGTGTAAGTATTAAACTGTGCTACTTACATTCATCAGTATCATCAGCATGATGGAAATCCTGGAATGGGAATTCAAGAGTAAACATTTGATGCATTAAGATTTAGTTATGGTTCTAGTATGAAAGACATGTCTTGAACTTGTTTATCGAAAATATCTACAAGTGAATAGCAATTTATCAATTCTTACTGGGTGCATGTGTCTTATGCAAGTTATTAGCTTATATCGTGAGTAAATAGACTGAACTCCACCTCCACGACCGTAAATGTAAAGTAAACCCATTTAACTGGCATGGCATCGTTGACAGAACGAAGCGTTTAAAATCGCCAACATATCTAACTTCGTTAAATATTTGCACTTTGCATTTAACATTGCACCTCAGCCGTCAACCAGATTAACACAGAATTTGTTAGCAATGGTAAATAGCAACTGTACAAGTACTAACTTATTGTTTGTTAGCAGCGAAAGAATGAGTAATACAGGCATTTTATCATTTTGTGTACTTTCTCCTACTCCACGGACAACGGGGTGAGTCAGTAAGATCATACGATCACGAGATCTGGGCTGTGGGTTGGAGAACAAAGATGATGCAACTAACACAACGCTTGAAATCACATCCAAACAATTAAACTACGCTGTACGCGTAGTAGAATGAAATAGATCATTCTATTTTCTACACCTCTTCTTGTTGCAATTTGAGAATTATGTCCTACATATTTACTGGCATTTAAAAGTATTAATAATTAATAATAAATAATAACTGCTATACCTACAGACTTCGGATAAATTCTGCCATGTACGCGTTTAATTTCACAAGTTGGAAAATATGCACTCAAAATTTAAAATAATGTTGTTCATCGTGTATTGTTATTCTATAACTTACAATTTTGAAACTTGCGTCTTGGGTGGCTACTATAATAAGCCTAATTCAATTTCGCCTTCTTTACTCACAAAAAACATAATTGAGAATCAGCAGGACTCTGTGTTAATAAATTTTAATTATATTCGATTCGAAATACTAAAAGTCCAACAGCTAAAAGCAGTTCGATATTTTAACATGACGTGTTTTAGTCTTTTAGTGCTACTTCGCATTGTCTGTTCCATGAAGCTCACATATTAGTATTAAATCTCCTTTATGACACAAATAAAGACTAATACCGACTAACTTTATTCAAAAATTGTGAGCACTATGTTCTATTATGATGGGAAGGTCTTCATCATATTTTTACTCGTGACCGTGACCCTTTTACATAAGCCCACGTCACAGGTTCGTGATTTCTGCATCGCGGCTTCGTGTGCACTAAAGTTTAGAAAACAGGAGTAGTATACTGGTGTTTCAATCTTCAACATTTTCATGTTTCTATTTCTAATTCTTGTCTCGATCTTGTTGGCTGTTCCTACCCGCCCGTTGACAATTAGCGCTAATTGTCTACGGGCCTTGGTTCCTACCTGTGTCTGAATTTTAAACTTGAACGGCCGTAAGTTGTAGCTGGATAGAATTTTCTTACCTATCACTGTAACATTATTGTCATATATTATATAAAATAAACTAAAAATGTCTTGATCATAATTTGTTACTATAATAGATACCATATCAAAATGAACGGCATTTCATTATTATACCAGGCAGGTTAAGATTAACTTCATACATACATGTTACTGTCAGTTAACGTAGTTTTTTTATATTTGTTGAGTCTACACACTAGTGATATAACACTCACAGCCCTGAAGTAAAGATTTCTTGACTTCAGATTTCTAAGCTCACAACTTTCAGTAAATAAGGTTTACAAAAAAATCTGGACTGATCTAGGGTTGAGTTCCCTGTCTGCATAAAACTAGACCAATAACATTAACTAAGTAATTAAATCACTAATTTCTTGACCTATTATAAGTTCATCGAAGAATTCAAAATTATCCAGGTCCAGTTTTGTGCCAAAAATTCACGATACAAAACTGGACCTAGAAAATTGGAAATGCTATAATATAATGAAAACGGCAATGGTGGTGATATGTCCAACCTGAGACATGTCTAAAGAATCCTTCCAATATTCCAAACAAGTCAAGGCTTCAATAGCCCATCTTCAATGTACGTGTCGTAATGTAATGATTCCACAAGAAATATAATTGCCCACTCAATAAAACTACGTCAGTTCTTGTACCTTCTTTTCATTATTAAATTTTCAAAAAAAAATTCACATGAGTGTTAAATACCTACCCTCATCATACGAGTTTCAGAAGATCCTCCACCAAGAAATGCACAACGCGTATACTTGTTGTTTCTCCGGAAAGAATCTTAAGCATTACTGCATGTTTAGTCTATAGACTACTGCATGTACGGTATTTACGACACTTCACTGATCCGTACTTTCGTACTAAATATTAATATCAACAATCAATATTTGGACACGGCTCTTTTGTCTTTCCTTTATTATTGCTGTGTATACTAATCTTCACTTAATATTATTGACAGCAGTACACTTATGGAAGGGGTGCAGATATCAACATCGTGATAATAGGTTATTGCATAAATGATGACACATTAAGTGATATTTTTTAAGCACGAGACCGTGAATGATTCATGCAAGGGAGTCTGAGAAGAACTGGTAGCAACTAAAACGTTTTGAGTGAAAAAGTGAGAGGATGGCTAGCCGGCTGATCTTCACTCCACCCTCCACGCACAGATTACTTAACTTAATGCAGAGCTTGTTGAACTCCCAATTGCATTGCATGCTTAAGAGATACGGAATTGCGTGAACACGTTGCGTATTGCGTAGGTCATTCCGTAACAAGTGGTGGTTAGTGCAAGTCTCAAAGTCTCAACCTCAAGTGCTTTTCTGGGCATTCAGGGGCTCCATCCACAAGGTGTACTGGATTTATTCATATGCGTATTATGCATTAATGGAATCTTGATGCTCAGGTTATGAAGGAGTTAAAACATTATAACTACCATAGGAAATATTGCAGGGAGTTATAATGATGTACTAGGATGAGATCCAGTTCTAACATGCAAGTTATGCTCTACTATTAAGTTTTAATGTTTTAACCGAAATCATGTTTCACCCTGTTGAGATATGAAGAAACAAGAAAACGTTTAGGCATGGGGTTTAAATTTAATATTATATTATGGTCCCTTTTGAAGGGTCTTTTCAAGTCTTACTATATTCAACATTCAACTCTCATTCAATAGTTATTGGGAAGGATAGTTTTGTGGGATCCTCTTGATGAATCTAGGGTACAGGGCAAGAAAGTATTCAGTGAGGTGAAGTGCAGAGCTTTCCCATAAAGTTAAGTCTAAGTCCTTTCTCGTCCTCAATACGCTGTCGTCTAATTCTTAAGTTCCATGCCATCCAGCATACACTATATGCAATGCAATGGTACAGAGTTGGCTGGGTTAGAAGTGTAGAATAGTAGAATGTAGCCCAAAGAAATTCACTTTTCACATCTACTCACATCTACGTTGATTCCGCCTGAGGGTTCTTTTCTGTGTTTAGAAATCCCTGTCTTACCTTTTACTTATATTTAACGAATGTAACCCTTTGTCCTCACTTGAGACGTCCTTCACTTTAGTATGAAATAATGCTCAGACTCTGCTCAAATCATATACTCCATTTTTAAATACTTACTGTCAACTGTGCAGTTACTTATAATACCGATCGAAGGCTAGAATTTAAAAAATAAATTCAGGTTATTTTGCAAGATGAACTATTGTAGTTAGAAAAATTATCGAAATCAATTGTCTCGTTTTATAAACCCTATTATCTTATGCTTGTGTTTGTCTAAACCATAGATCTGATCTATGGTCTAAACCTTCATTGACTGTGGGAACGATGCATAACAGCAGCATAAAATGTAAAAGCGTTGAATCGAATGCAAGTGTGTATTGACGAGTCTAATTGTGAATTGTGAATATCATGAGGAGAGGATGAATTTGGACTATTTGGAGAATTGGAGATGATAGTCTTGTTCTTTAGTTCTGATGCATATGACTCTGATTGTGCATGCAGGCTACAGGTATTGTGGAAATTGGTACTAAGACAGCAATAGCATCAATTTGCCCAGGAAGCTACACTGGACTGGACTGAGCCGGTGGGAATTTACTGTTGTTCCGGAAGGTCGGTTGGTGATCAACTGAGTACTATTTCCAAAGAGATCCAGCAATGTTCTACAATGTTAGTAAATTATATGGATGAAAGCAGAAACACATGCACGTTTTTTAAATATATGAAGTTTAATGTTTCATTTATCTAAACATCAAAGTGTATTGCATAGTTGCATTATTAATAAAACAATGCATTCACGTTGACATAAACGATTGATTGCACGAGACAAGTGATTCTTCCGTAGTTCAGTGTTGTAATATTGTAGCATACCCATCGTACATTATAACTAGTTACAGTAAGTCAAAACAATGTCATCTTTTCATAAATCAGTAATCTGTAAAACCTAACATAACAATAATATGATAAATGAAAACCTTCGGACAGGATCACATAAATGTTTAAAAATATCTTGATCCAACGAGATACCATTTAATAGTATTTCAGAAAACGATACGCTTCACTCAACTTCACGAACATTTCAACGGGTTTCAGCACACCATTTATTATATTTATTCGCCGAATTTTAAGAACAAGCTTCATATACATAATAGATGATAACGTCATTCGAAGAGATGAAAATTATGATTTTGTTTACACATAAAACCAGGAATAGAAATGACTTCTCCCGATAGTTAATCGTAATAAATAACATAATACATCTGAAACTAAAGAACTAACGACTACGACAGAATAATTCGTAAGTGTACCATAACGTTGTTACAAGTGTGATCACATTTCATGGATTTGAAAACATAAGAGTAAGAACAACACGAAATATTTGAATCATCTCGGAATCGGAAACTTTATCACTAACGTACATATTTGTTTGTCAGCACTTGATTTTCATTTGGTTCTTGAGTTGCAGGTATTAATCCACCTTCTTGCTTAACAATTTCAATTTCTAAACAAAATTAATTACTTCTTGCTTCACCAGGACGAGTTCCTTTTACAACGGTAGGTCTATTTCTTAATGACCCTTTGCGTTTTTTACTTGTCTAAATTGGGAGAAAAATTAAAACACCAGTTAATTATGCCCAATCATATTAGGTTACAAAGTGAAAAATTGCGATTTAAGAGTACTAACTTTTTTTGTTAAAGTTGCTTTGGTCTTTATCTTTCTTGCACTTCTTGCAATCCTTGGTCTATTAAATTCCGAAGGTTTTTTCACTCGGTAGATTCTCACAAGCCAATGCTCAGATGTGTAAGCTTCTTCGAGGTATGTCAGTTCAATATTTTTGTTTCCGATTACAGAGTTACGTGTTCTGTCAAAGCCAGTGTAGCCTCCAATCTACAACATAAATATAAAATGTTAATACATATGTCATTTTATACAGATCCAATTAAGACTTGATTAGGGCTTTTAATGAAACTTACCCGAACATCTCCAAACCGATAGTAAGACAGCTTATACATTAAACAGTTCAGCATAGTTTGAGATGCTTCTTCATCTACTCGGTATTCTCCCTTGGCAGTGAAGTAATCAGCCTCCTAAAATGAATATTTGCGTTAGTGAGCATGAGATTTCCTTCTTGTCCTTAATTACATAGCAATCAAATACAACACTAACTCTAATATCCTGTGGATGTTCTCCTTCCGCAATACGAACCATCCATAAAAATTTGTTGATATCGTCCCCAGAATAGCCAATTAATCCTCCAAAGATTACAAGAACGTAGTCCACATCTAGACTAGTCATTATGTCATAAGCTTTTGGTTCAGTACTGGACATAGCTTTTCCAACCTGCGATTAAATTAGAAATAAACCAAATTGTATTAGAATTTCTACCTACCTGCCTGCTACAGTCAGGTTACTTTACTATGAAATGTAATTTTTAGCTTACCAATGCAATATGACTGTTATTCCAAGTATTGTTATCCACCAGTGTTGTTCTGTTACCCATTCCCGCTATCTGATACCCGTAATCCCACCACGACATGATTCTTGCATTATCATCCGTATTTTGCCACAACCAGAAATATGCTTCTCGGAAATCATCCAAAATTTGTCTTCCACTTTGATCATACGTTGCAAGAACCACACTGGGACTGGAATACGCATTTGATGTAACCCAAGTACAATGTACAACAAACAGCAGGACAATAAAAAGGGTAGCAATCAGCACAATGATTCTCAAGTTCCCTCCAATAGAATTTTCATCCTTGTTCTGTTCATGAGGCATCTTCCTTACTTTACCAGCCTGAAATAAAAATAATGCCAATCATACAAGATTGCACGTCATGTCATATTATACTTCGCTCACTCAAAACAGTTCTAATAATTTTCATTTTCAGGTGCTTCAGGCCACAGCAATTCTTACCTCGTCATACATGTTATCATTTTTTCCGGACTGGTCGCCTCTAGGATTTTCATCATCCTTCAGATAGAGTTCAAACATTGACGAGAAGGCTATTGCGCTAAGCACACAAACCACTGGTGTAAGGGTAAGAATGAGTCGCACCATCACTCCAGCAAAGTATGAGGCAAATAGAGCGTAGAGTACAACTATAAATCAGAGCAAACAATTCTTAAATCAAATATTTGTTTGTCTACGTAAGCTACGAGTTTCAGGTTCATCTTCCTGCTAGCATTCTTATTGAACATTATGAGCAATGAAAATTTTGGAATTGAAACTTACTAAACACTCGCTCGTCATTGATTTTTTTGATGCAAAACCATATCCCAACAGGAAAAGTACAAACTAGAATATGTAAGTCGAAGAAGAGAGAGAACCAAGTTGTTGGTTGATGCTCTGAGACGGATGCGATGATTGGAATATGGATTTTGGCATATCCTGTGTCCCACAAAGAGTAAAATCTTCCACTCCATGGTGCAATCACTCCAGCATATGTCAGCCCAACAACGGCCACAAATACGACAGCAGCTGCCGCGATTGTTGCAATCATGAAGAAGTGACGGAATTCTTGCTTACTCAAAAACCTTTGTAGATATTTGAGAAAGGCAACAGCGTTCAGAAGGGCAAACACACCTGCAAATCAAAAGGATATAAAAATATAAAATCAACATCGCATTTGAGTTAGCCAAACACCTAAATTAGGCTACATCATTCATCAGATCTGATTATCGCATCCCCATAAATGAACTTAGACTCTTTTGTAATAAACTGCCTCATGATTACTAAGTTCAAGCTTAAGTTTGAAGTATAACGGCAAAACAATGACAAATGTGTACCTGCTGACGCCATATGTTCGCTCGTCCTGACCGGCTGAAAGCCCACAAATGGGATTTGCATGCTTAATATCAATCCCAGTATAAAGAATGTTGTGTAAGCAGTATAAATTCGGTGAGAGAATCGGCCCATCAACAGAAGGACGAAGACATGAAGTGGAATCAAGTTGATGATGAACACATATCCACCCCATGCAGAGACCTGTTGACAAAAGAAAAGGCCATGAAGCACAACTATGCCAAACGTGCGATGCTGATCGCCGGTAAAAACCTATAATACAGTTACGTTGTTACATACCATGTAGAAGTACGAAAGCGCTGTTCCTACAGCCCATGAGACCGATCCAGTCTTCACAGATTTGACCCACAAATAGTAGGTGAGTTGTAAGGCGAATATAGCGATTCCCTCATTGTCATATGACCCAGCAACTGATCGACTGATGTACCCAGGAACAATGGCGATGAAACCAGCAGCGAAGAGACCTGCACCGGGTGACCATATTTCTTTCGTTAAGAAGTAAGTCGCAATAGCAGTCAGACCACTAGAACCAAAACAAGTAACAATTCAACAACCGGCATTTTCACTTGAAGTCCTTTCCAACTACTCAATTCTACGACAAAAACCAAAATCTTACCTAAAGACTGGAGCAAGGAATACACAGATATCCCTAATGTGGACAGGAATGTTGAGCAATGAAAGAATATAATGGATAGAGCCCGAAGTAACCATTAGGCCAGGGTACACCGTGCCCCCAACAATCCTACCCAACGGGTACCAAGCTCTATCATCAAACCAATTGAGGAAATTGTAAAACCCATGCTCCACCATGTGCGCCGTAGCTCTGTAGTTGAACCTGAAGTATTACAAATAAATAATTCCCAATTAATATTCCTCACTCTCATATACTCGTATGCTCAATCCCAAACTTGGATAAATCTCAAGAAAACACCTTACCAAGGGTCAAATTCGTGAATGATACTTTCAAATCTGATGACAGAAAAGAGCCTAGACAGGAATCCCGTCAGCCACGCAATAGTCAACGCCACAAAGGTAATGAGACTAAGGGACCCCATATACTTCGAATTGACACTGCCACCCCCGAATTTACTTCCACTTCCCCCCGACGAACTCCCATTTTCCGACCGGAGTTTCGTCTTCTCCTTCGCACCACTTCCTCCTGCCATCCTCCCGGCTGTCGAAAACCAGAGTAATAAAGAATAACCCAAAATTAATTAAATATTCACCCTTTCCAGATTGCAACTGCACACCTCACACACCTGCGTTGTACTAAACGCATCGTGTACTACAAAAAGAAGTGTCAGACACAACTTGACACAACGACCCAAGTGACAACTCCAAAACTCCAAACCTCCCTCAACTCTTCGGCGTTGCATACTGACCTGATGCTGGTTGTTCCTCGCCTGAAGTGGGGGTGGTCGGTGTGAAGTCCTCAGATGTACGATAACCTCACAACACCTTATGTCTGTGTTGATTGAGAGCTGGACAAAGTGTGTCTGCTGCTGGAGCTTGAACTGCTTTTGACACCTTTGACAGGCAAGCAGGCTGAATCCACGTACTCAAACCGGGGAGGCTGGTGTGTGCGAAAATATTGGCCATTCATACGGACTCCGGGCCCCGCGAGAGTTCGACGAAACTCCTCCAGCAGCCGTCCGCCTCCACACGCACCAGATGGCCGCACCACCCTCAACACGCTCTTCGTTCCATTCCTTCATGACTTTCACCGAATTAATTGGAGTCACTCACCGATTTGCATAAAATCTCCAGTGCAAAGTGCAAACATACTGAAAACACTGGCTACCTCGACTCAGTCACCTCCTATTGTTATTGAAGACATTATTACACCTGACGAATTGGATTTATTATTGGTGGGGAACATTGTTTCATTGTTTTGTTCCATTTGTTCGTCATTTCAGCGTTGAACGAGTTGAGCGAAGAAATCAACTTTCTCCGTGATACCTTGATGAGCTTCCGGTGGGATGGTGTAAGTAGCGAAGTTCTGTTCTTTTTCTTGTGAAGATTAGGTTTAGTTTTGGTTTGTAGGAGTGGTAATCTTTGTTTATTGCGTAAAGCTGGTGAAAAAGGGACATGGAAGTAATGTAGAAGAATTGTTAGTTCGTGCAAGGAATAT
>JAQGBV010000673.1:0-23284 GCA_034698685.1 Isotomurus pseudopalustris
AAGCAAGCAAGAAAGCCGTGTGTATGAGTATTGAAGGCGACTGCACTTTTCCCCACTTTAACGTGTGGGTGGGTGGGTAAGATCGCTTTAGGTGGAGGACTGTCGACGAAAGGAAGAGAGAGAGATTGTTGAGGACGTTGATTTAATTATCTTGATGGACAAACTGAGTAGCTAGTCTTTGATCTCTTCACTTGATAATGTAACTTCATCCAACTGGCCTTATTGACTACACTCCCTGTTTAGGTACACACACCTCTTTACTTTTCCTGGACGTGATCTCTCTCTTCAGAGGACTTCAGGCCAACGCCAACGTACATTCATTTTTATTGCCTCTACCAACAAATAGAAATCTAAGGGTAAATAAGCTTTAAGCTTCTCGCTCATGTGAAGACAATCTTTCTGCCTGTGTGAGTTCCTCCACCCTTTGTTTTTACAAGAGAATCTAAAAAAGTGTTTAATTTATTTTGGAACTCTCCTCTTAGTCTCTTATGAGTTTACTTGAGAACACTTCATTACACACTTTCCGAGACAAAGTGAAGAAAACTGAAGACTCGAGGAGAGTGTAAGGACCAAGACAATGGTGGTTGTAAAATCTCTAGAGATGAAATAAATGTTCATTCCTCCAGGTTAGGGAAGTCCATTGTCTCTCTATGTTTGCTCAGTCAGTTAATTTTGTCGTTGTTATCAATAGACTCATGTCAACTCAACGTGTTATGTTATCATCATTGTCTTTTGGGCAACTCTTTTTTAAGGAAAAAACTTGTGAGATTTTGCTCAGCGTGAAGGTGATGAATTGGGCATGAGAAGTCAACAAACATAATCGTCTAAAAGTGGAAAGACTAGATGGAAGGCTGTGCACTCTATAGTACACACACATACAGATGAACATAAGATTTATAATATGTGTTCATGTTAAAGGAGTGCGGTTTAAGGCTTAAAGTGACAAGGATTGGATTGACAGTGACGAACAAATACACCTGGGTAGGTTGGTCAAGTCATCATGTGTGTGTGTGTGTGCTAGTGCGAGTGTATGAAATTCAGCTTTCGGAGCAAGTTGTCCTTCTTTCTATGCAAAAGCTTACATCGATTATTACTTTCTGGAGCTTTTACGCAACAGCATTAATGGAATTAGAGTTAATATATGCAAAAGTTGGGATGGGAAGGTGAGGTGGACACCTTGGGTGGTCATTAGATCCGACACTATCATGACATATCGGGACTCACTTAAAAAACACTGCATGTCTGTGACTTTATCAAAGGAGAGAGAAACAATAGGTTGTTTTGAGTTGTGAGAGATGCGATGTCTTGTGTAGTCATTCAGTCACCACATGTGAAGTCCCCTTGTGTCTCTGACACTTCGATGGGCTGACTATGTTTGGTCAATTTGGAAAGAAGGGAGTAGATGAGGTAGAAGTTGGTTCAAACTTTCTGAAAAAGTGTCAGAGACTGGGTATTATTTTATCACTGTGTCGGCAGCCGATTCAGCTTCTGTCTGAGGTGGAAAAGTGTTGGATCCTCCTTTTTTATCGTTAATTAGTATGGAAATGGCGTTTATAGGAAAGGAGAGTAACACAGAGGCTCCTGAGCTCCGCATTTTTATCTCAAACGGATACACATAAAACTACTTAGGCCTTTAATAACGTGATGTAGCATCTTTCGTCTTACAACACAAGTTTAAAGTTATAACGGGCTGATTAAAGCATTCTTTCCCGATTACGTATTCCCAGTTTAACATGAATTTCTACTAAACCTTTTACTAAAAAGCTGTCAATATAATAATGTGGTGTAATAAAAAGCAGGAATGCTTGGATATTATATTACACACTTGAAGCCAACAACAAGGATAAAGAAGCCCTTGAGCTATACGTAAAATAATAATCATAATGCTAAATAATACTAATCCTCCAATCAAAAACATCCCGACTCATTACAAACTACTAACTACATGGCTACTCGACCTTAGACTTCGTCCCACTGCTACTTACATCCCATAACTCCTCCCTTTTCATTGTTATTTACACGTAATTTCAACTCCTTCTACAGATGTTTCATGTTTCACTCCAAACACACAATAAGATAGAGAAGGTGAAAGGGGAGACATATAAAATGATATGAGAGAGATCTTAAGGATACCACACAAACAAGAGGTTCGTGTTTCGTGCAAAATTAACGCGAAAAGGCATGCATCGTTAATTACAAGCAAATAAAATGGCTCTGTTTCCCACTGGACAAAAAACTTGTGGTTATTTCTCCATCCAGAGATACACACGAGAGAGTGTCTATTACACATGCAGTCAGCATCAGTTGTTGTTGTTTCACTAACAACCAACAACCAGATTTCTGGATGGGAAACGAGAGCTGAGGAAGACCGGAGAAGTCCCATTATGAAATGAGTTTTCTCAGGATATTTTGTAACGAAACGATGGCACTACGCTCCCCACGCATATCATCACTTCTAACAAGCATCCTATTAAGAAAATTAGGGAATAATCTGTCACTAAAGCCATAAGGAGGATAAATACGATGGATGATTCTTTTTGTAAGAAACGGAAGAAATTCTCACTCCCCTTGCGAGCGAAGGTTTTCTCAGTCTTCACTCACCAGTCGAATGTTGAATGTCGGTAGCAACTGTGCGTGAGGATATATTTTCGTACCTCATCTGCTTTGAGTCTTTTAAAAATGAGGCAATAAAATTTGAGGGTGACAGGAGAGTCATTGTGAAAAGTTTGTTTAGGTTTGAAAACGAGCCCATTTGAGGAAAGAAGAGTTTTAAAGAGGAAACAGGATCTTCTGAAATGATCTCATTCCCACTACTATTATACAACGTGCTACTGAGATGCCTTCCTACGGGAATATCGCACATAATATATAGGGAATCACACACAAGACACACAATGGTTTCAGAAGCGACTTTATAGTATTTACTCAGCATTAGTTGAAGGGTAGGACCCAGCTGGGTCTCAAAATGGGAAGAATCTCTATGAGATTTTGACTTGACTTGCGAGATTACGCGAAGAATAAA
The DNA here is from genome assembly GCA_034698685.1 of Isotomurus pseudopalustris. NCBI lineage: Eukaryota > Metazoa > Arthropoda > Collembola > Entomobryomorpha > Isotomidae > Isotomurus > Isotomurus pseudopalustris. The sequence continues at coordinate 3,023 of JAQGBV010000673.1, forward strand.
GTCAAAAGTCTTTGAGTCTTTGAGAAAAGTCTTTCGTGTGTGACCCAGGTCTCTCCGGGATTAGAGACTGAGAGAAAGATCGTCGTCGTGTTCGTTCCTTCAGAAAAGAATTCTGGAGAAGGTGGGATTCACACAACTTCCACTTCCTGGGTTTAATATTTTCTATAGGCAAAATTCTCCAGAAATCCAAGAATTCTGGACATAATAATGATTTCTCCTTGAAGAATTGACTTTGAATGAGTTGGAAGGATAATTCCTACCTGTTCAAAGTATAATTCATCTTGTGTGTACCTGCTCCCCAACTTCCCAACCTCCCGAAAGCTCAGAAAGAGACTCAAACCTCCGGAATTTTATTTCGTGAGGACACATTACATTTCCATTCCTAATATCTTAACACTTCCTGTCCCAACCCATCTCCCACGGTGAACAATGACACATCGTTTACTCTAAGCACACACACACACACATACACATTTATACACTAACAATCATTGCTCATCATATATTATTCATTCCCTCATTCTCCAGGCTTTCTTCTTCCTTCTTCATCGTCTTATGAATGATTTCGCACCACATCGTTCATCCTTCCTCATTCATTCTCCTCATGAATCTTGAATTTACTTCGTTATCGAGGACAAAAGACTTCCCCTGTGTGTGGAGTCAATTGAGATGATCAAAAGTCTCCATGCGTCCTTGTGACACCGCACCTAACTGCCGCAGTAGATCTTTCTCTGTGTCTTTATTCTGTGGAAATCATTTCCATCACTCTAACTGTAGGAAAAGACAATGAAAGAATGAATGAAGAGAGGAGCGCAAGGCTGATTAATTAATCCGGCTTCGTTTGAGCGTGAAATCACATTCTACTTTATCCATCATATATGAGCGAGAGAGACCCTTCGTCGTCTGGTGCTTAGTGAGAGGAGAGAGTAAGCTGATCAGTTTCACATGTCCTTTCCCTTCTTCCATTCCGTTTGAGCCCTTTGACTCATAAAATCAGCAAATCTAATCGCTTTGCACACAACTCCAATCCAAGTTTCTTTCGATTTCATCTCTCGTTTCTCTTCTTGATCCCTGTCAGATGTGAAAAGTCCGACAACTTCTTCCATTCATTCAGTTGCGTGGATATAAGACTTCTACTACTACGTAGAGAGACTACGTGTCCCACATGAAATTCAATTCTCTCCGAAATCCACTTCTTTCCTCTGTTAGATTGTTTTTCTTTCTCAATAGAAAAGGACTACTCTCTCTCTATTTCCACAACTGCCTTCGGCTTTCCTATAAGCTTTGTCGCATAAATACATCGCCAGTCCTTTAATACTAACACACACACACACAGAGCGTCCGAACATAAATACCCAATGTTATTGTATGATTGAATCCTCCATTCAATCACTTGGCCTGCCTGCCCTATATGTCATTATTCATTGTCAAATAAGTCCTAATGATATGTGTCATTGGGAGAGTAAACGCTCCAAAGTATCTTATTATTTGTGGAAATATTTGTCATAACGAAGAAATCCCAAAGGAAAATGGGGAATAGAAGGAACCAACAATGGATAATTTGTCCTAGTGGGTCAAATCATATATTCATAAGGTTCCCTACAGGCAGCTTTAATCCACAAAGCTTTCTTACCACCAGCAACCAGCAAGGACTCCGTCTCTCTCTCTCCTTTAGAAAGGAAGAAAGGCTTTAGGTGTCGTATGGCTCAATAGAGATCCCGATTTAGAGCACAATGCGAAACCAATCTGTTTTTCTCATCATTCTCTGAAGTTGTTTGATGAATACAGGATGAGGCGTGGATACTCACAAACTTCTCCGATTACTTCCATCTTAACACCCTGCGTCTTTGCAGAAGTAATCTCCATAAAATGAGCTATTTACAGAGAGAGAGAGAACTTGAGGAGATCGAGTCTCTTATCGGGTGTTTTAAATCAACTGGAGGATAGAAACTCGATGCAGAATGTTCCTTTTGTACTTTTCTATTATAGTGTTGAAGGATCGTTTAAAATAAGATTGCATTCCGAGTTCCCTGTTGCTTACAAAGTCTCTTAAGTCTCTCTCTTGGCTGTTTCTCCTGTATATTCATCAAGAGAATTGTGAGTGCTTTGATGTCTTATCAGACACACACACACACACACACACACACACATGCATGTGTGTGTGTATATATGAGAACCTAATCTTTATTGCACATACAACATGCATCTTATAGTCTGAGATACAATCAGGGAAAAGTGAGAGCCTTGAAGTGGCTCGCACTCTCACAGACTGTACATACACACACATGGAGAGATGTCTTCATTACTTGTTGTTGCGTTGTAAAATGCTTTCTCAGATGAAAAAGATGATAAGTCTTTGTGCTAAAAAGCAGAATGAGAAAAGAGACGTCCCTACCGGCGGCGCCTATCATTTTTATTGTTATATTACATCATTTCGCCTCCAGGGATTAGGATTGAGATTACGAATGACGATCAAGAAGCAAAGAAACCGAATGGATTCTTCTCCTTCTTCTTCTTCAAGAAAGGTTCTCCTTGTGGAAACTGATCAAATTTCATTGCTCCTGTCTATTCAATTTACTCTAAGATCCGAATCTCTTCCTCCTATTGCTACTGTGTTTACTTGAGCGAACAAAAAATCACCCAGAGAGTCATATAATACGAATGCTCAATCTAGTTTAAGTTTTTCTTCCGTTCTCTCTTCCAAGAAAAATGTGCTACAAGTTACACTGCCACTATTACTACTGTACTACTGTAGTGTATAATATTTACGTGCATGTAAGAGTTAGTGTGCAAGGTAGAGCTTCTCAAGAAGTAAGGTTAGAATTGGCTAGAAGGAGACTGAGAGTGTAGCAGCATTAGTACACCCAGTAAAAGTTGATCCGATCATGATGGTGTAATAAAGTGGATGAGAAAAATACAGAAAGGAATTTTATAACTTGATTGCTTTCTCGGTTTTTATTGCAGTTCAATAATCGGTTCCCAGCCCTCGCCTTCTCTTGTTTCACCCATTCGGATTGTTTCACGGTAAGTTGACTTCCAAATCATTATTATTGTTATTTTCTCCACCATCGCCGCCATCCCCTTTTCCATCGAAGAATATTGCCATTGCCACTTCACCCAGCCATACAAACTAAACGTATGAGACAGTAACAACAAATTCGAAGAGTGCTTTACACGATTCTCTGCTGCAAAACTGAAATAGGAAAAGTCATGAAGAGAGAATACAATCACATCTCTTCTCTCAGGGACTTTTCATGGCCTCACAGAATCTGAAATAACTTTTGCTTCCATTTATTCTCCTGTGATTGTGTGATGGCAGTCAAGATCCATGAAAAACTACCAATGTGCAACTTTTCCATTAAGATACAATGCCATCAAGACTGCCTCTAAATCGTTATTACTTTTAGCAGCAGCTTCACTTTTCACTCTAGATTCCGTTTACCTTACAACGTGAGTGTGTGTTGTAGCAGACAAATAAATGGTTACTTGATTTTGTTGGTTAGCAAGTACAAATATAGTTTACGTGTGAATTACTTGGAGTTTAAGAGAGTAGCCAGAGATTTACATAATAAATGCGTGTCATGTGTTGAAATGGGCATTTGGATTTTTTCCAGTCTGGCAGCCAGTGTGTTTAGAGAATATCATTAGGACGAGGGTACTAATTGCTCAAGTGATATTAGCATCATGATCCTAAAGAGAGAGAAAGAATTTCTCAGGGAACAATAGTGGCATTGATGTGTGTTTACTTTGGGATAAAAAGAGTAGAGTGAAGATGAGATGTTCAGTGAGATAATTAGACCCACTTATCTTTCCCAGATGATGATACACACACAACAGGCAGTTGTGAAGAGTGAGAGAGACTAATGAATGAGTTTGTGAATAGGTGAATGAATGGAACGCGTAAAGAAAGAACAACTCGAGAAGAAGCCTTTCATCCAATTCTTTGGCATTTCAGCAGAAAGACTCTTTTTATTACATACGCAGCCTTCAATCACTGAATGTAAATTCCCAATCGAATTCGTGGAAAGGTTGTCGTTTACTTCCTAACTAGCTTCTAAAGGGAGTGAAAGAGAGAAAGAGAGAGGAAATTAAGCTTCGTTTCAATTACACAGGAATGATTATTGAATCAGCGCTCTTTTTGTTTAATTTATTGACGAATGAAAGGATATTTCACGGAGAAAGTAGAGCTTCGAGTGAGATCGTAAAGAGAGAGAGGCAGTTGTGTAAAACGTGAAACTCTTGCATATGGTTTATTTTGTAATAGGTAAAGGGGAGAGAGAAAGTTCCGTTGTGATTTGTGAATTGCGTATGATCTCGCAACTCGTAAATGTGGAGGTGTAAATAGTTGTGAACTACCTTCGGAGTTGGTGGAGGGAAGGCTTTCTGCCTTGAAACTTGCTTTGAGTACGTGGTGACTGACGGAAAGGTTTGATCGTAAAGATGGAAGACAGGGAAACGCGTTGATGTAGAATGTAGAGATTTATGATTATGAGCGTAGCAGTGACTTGGAAAGGCTGACTAAGCATGGCATGCTTTGATCTTAGGTTTGGTTAATCGAGGATATCTCAAAGTCTGTGTGTGTGTGTGTGTGTGTGCTGCCAGGCTTCGTTAATATGTCATGTCACTTAAAAGCCAAGGAAGGAAAATGTAATAATGAAATGTGTGCAAGCAAAGGGTTACTACTTGGTGTGTGAGAGAGGAAAAATCTTCTTCTCTGTAGAAATGAATGATGGGCCACACCAACTGCTGCACAACATTCCTCATTCCGAATGAAAGAGTTTAACACTCTGTGTCCCAGAGAACCTTATTATTCGAATCGTATATATTTATACACTCAGCCACTATTGAAGAGAGAGAGAGAGAGAGAGAGAGAGTAGAAGTTTCGAAAAAAGAATCTCGATGTGTGGGGATGTGATCAGTCTTCCCCTGCCTGACACATCACACACTATCATCATGTTTTGGAACGGGAAGTATAATGATGAAAAACAAAGTTCCGGAGATGAATGAATCCTGTTTCGTCGCTCCTTGTGCTAAAATTTAATAAACTCCTTTTCTACTGTTGCAACATACCGAACGGATGTTCAAGGGAAAGCGAAAGGGGAAGGCTGCCGTGGATTGCGAGAATTCTTCAAATGCTTTCGAAATACGTACAAAAGCGAGAGAGTTATCTTCCTGTGGACTGTGTTGTATATCTCAGCCTGGAGTATATACACATATTATTTAGCGGATGGTTTCCACCAGGATTTACGTTGGAATCCCGGATGTGTAGAAGATGAAGTATATTCTTTAGGGGCACACGCTTCAGCTCCTGTTTTATTGACCAGATGAAACTACGTAATCCTGAGGAAGCGGATACAACTAAAATATTTCTCGCATTTAAATTATAATTATTTTGTGGAAGAGAATGAATACGGTAAAAGTTTGAATTGCTGAGCTTATGTTTATGGAATTGCAAAATGCAAATATTTATCTGGTCTTTTCCTCATGGAATGGACCCTCTCTCTCGTGTATTTCTAATTTTTGCTGTCATATTTTTCCCTCATTCTTTCTCGTTTCTTTTGACGATCAAAGCTCAGAGTATTAGTGAAAGAGCGTCATTCACCAGATTATTATTTCATTGCAGCGAAAAGAGAGAAGTTCTTATTTTTTTGAGAACAAGAACTTTCCATTAGTTTCCATTAGAAGGTTGAGATGAAAGGAAAAGGACTGTGTGGATGATGGTCATAAAGAAAGAGCACAATTACCTATCATCAAAATGAAATTAACCCAAACCCAGATGCACCCGAATAATGAAACCCTGCCCTTAGTTTTTTCCCAGTGTGTCTACTAGTCTACTTCTACTACACAGCGCGTAGGTACTACTTAGGCGTTATAAAATTACACCATCGTCGCTCACTGCTACACACTACACACTAGTTTTATGACTGGAAAGCTCATTGGGATTCATAAGATGATGATGATGATCACCATCATCCTCGTCTTCATCCAGTTGTCCTTCTCATCATCAAAGGAAGAATCTTCTTCAAAGTGTATCATTAAAGACAAAGACTCATCCGCGATGGATTTAGTCTCTCCTCTCCCGTTCTTTCGTATGATTTTAAAAGCCCAGCAAAACAAGATTATTCCATTGGGAATGGAACTCAAGAGACAGGCGGAGAGAGAGTGAGCTGCTTTTTGTTTGCATTTTTTAATTTAATTTTCCATGTCTCCAAGCTCAACCAGACCGAAGAATAGTAATGAGACTGTTTGCATTGTAATGGATGTCTTATGCGCGAGATCAATTACACAAGAAACTTAAAGAAATCATATAATCCTTTTGCTCGCACACGAGTGCCCGTCTTCATCTCCCAAAAGTTGACATCCGTACTTCCTACCAAATCTTTGAAGTTTGAACAATTTGAAGTTTAGGGAGCATAGTGGATTTAATGTGTGTGTGGAATAATATGGGCGATGTTGTGGGCTACAAACACAGAGAGAGTTAGTCTATAAGTAATTCGTTTTTGTTGTTCTCTCTGCCCAAATGTATTTGTTCAGTGTTATTGATCCGGACGGGAGAAAAACAGGGTTACGCAATTAGTGTGTTTGTGCGTGTTCAGAATGCTTATTACTTTTGTGTGACATTATCATACGAATGTCCTGTTTTTCATGGGACAAAGTGTATTTAAATGACATGGAGAAATATGATGAGTGAGAGGAAGTAGAAATTTCAATTTGTCAGACAGCCCTGCCAGGGAATGTTGGATGAGGGTTGATTAAATCTCTTTCCCTCTCTGTGAGTGTACATGGCTGGACTGACAGAATATTATGCATTTTACTACTTTACATGCAGCAGCTCCGAGATCTCAGAAGAGATGAGATTTTATGGATTTGGTTTTTGGATGGGGAAAGCGATACTGCCCCAGGGTACGAACTCATATATTTGATAAATGCATGTCCAGATTGACAGGTCAATGGGAGACTCAAGTAGAACTGACAGATACGAAGATATGTGGTGGGGTTTATTTATTTTATGCAGAGATGGGTTTTTATTTTATTGTTCTCTACAGCTTGTAATTCCACTTCCATTTTGAGTAGAAAGAGATGACGAAACACCTCCAAGCTATTATCCATGTGTTTTATCTGCTGTGGGTTTCACATGATGAAATGATTCATTTGAATTTCGGAGATATTCCAATTCTCTTTGTACATCTCTCTCTAAGCAAAACTCTCAAAGGTTTGAACATTTTGAAGAGTTTGAAGAGTTTGGATTATATGAGGAATGGCCAATGGCCATTTTAATATTTTTCGTTTGTGTGTGGGTTTAAATGGTTGGGTGATTATTGTGAAGAATCGCAATAAATCTTCTCGTAGGATTTTGTTGCAAATGTAAAACAAACTGCAAAACTGGATGAACGAATGAATCGAGTTTTTAAAGAAGGCAGCAGTGAGATATGCTGTGCAGTGGAATTTCAATCTAATCGTAAGTAAGTATGACAAAAAATCCGAAACGATACATCAAGCCATAAGTCTTTCGTTGGATTTTTTGGTTCATATTTGGTAGAGAATAATAAAAGGTACTGCATTTCGAGGTCCAGTAAACCTATCCATTTAAGTCTTGAGACTTGTCCAACAAAACAAATAGAAGAGAGTGTGTGTGTCTGTGTGTATGTGTGTAGTGTCCCACAGACGACAAGAAGTTAGTGACCGGAAGGCCTCGGGATGCAATTCATCATGAGCTCAACAATATGTCCTTCTTGCATTGAAGGATAGATTGCTTCCTTTCTCCAGGCATAGTTGGTTGGAAGGAAAAGAGATTTATTCTACAGTACAAAAAATGCTTTGTGGGACAAAATCCAAAGCATTGAGGAAGGAAAGGGATTCTTCTCTCTGTAAAAATTGAAACAAGTCACAATGTAAATTGGATTTAGTGGAAAAGTGTCCACTTGGATGGAGGAATTAGCCATTGATTCAAACTGTCATCTTGGGCTTCTCTTGTGACTAATTTGCCACAGAGCATCGATTGGACTTGTGTTTGACGGATATGATACTACTGTGCACAGCAGTGTACTGCTGGAGTTTAGAATTTACGAGATGACTAAGGATATAGTAACATGGATGGATATTGCTGGAAGTTCTTTGTGCTTCCAGGTTGCGATGAAAAGAGAATTTCATCTGCTGGTGGATATTATTGTCATGTGTATGAAAGGTTAGTTTCATTGTTGGCTAAAGTTCTCTTCATCTAATTCCAGGGTGTTCCTTCTTAAGTCGGCCTTTAAAAGTTGTTTCATTTCGATAAATTGCATTGGACTGGGGAGTTGGACCGTAAAATGGTGCCTTTGTCACTCAGCTCAGAGGGAGATGATGAGATGAATAGGGATTTTTCGGGTTTCAAAAATTGCTGACAAATTGACCCGACGTGTTGTTCATACCTTCAACCATCTTTCCTTCAGGATTTCCTGCGAGCTTGGCAGGCTCGCTTGTATTTCAAAGGAATTATTGTAATTGATAATAATACATTGTAGCTCTTTCTTCTTTCAAACCCAACAATTATTCCAATGAGAACGAAAGCGAACCTAGGGTTTAATGATAAGGCAGAGTGATTCTATTTTTCACAGGTAGTGTGTGTTGTGTGTGTGTGTACGTGGTCGAACCTTCACTCACGCTAAACTGTTCCAACTCCAATTTTGAGTATAACGGAGATGTTTATTCGACGCGACTGGAGCGTTAAAAATTACGGAAAAGGGAGTATTATACAGGCAACTGAAGGTATTAATGGGTGTCTCGTAATAATGTCGAGTTACACAGGCCGCTGGTTTCGTAAACCTTTCCACACACAACACACATAAAAGCTTTTAAAACTCATCATCAGAAAGGCATTTATTAATGCAAGTCTCCGGAAAAGTCGTCTGTGAATTGACAACTTGAAATTCTTGGAACGCATTCAACATCACAAGACTTCTAGAGTAGAGACCGTCCAAATTAATTCTCAATTGCATTACAATGTGTCCCTGTGCTCTCTTTGATGACGTCCCATCTGAAAGTATTTTACGGGTGACGGAGTGAATGAAAATATTTAGCTTTTAAGAAGGAATTCCAACGGACGCAGTTCAGCAGCCGTCAGAAATGTAAATCTCTCTGTCATCTTTGGTCTTCCGACGAGACAGCAAACATACGGATAGGTTTTTTCAATAAAAGAGTTTACCAGTAAGTTTTTTATCAGTGGCAGTTGATTCAGTAGCTTTATGATGAGACTACTGGAGGAATGCAGTACAGTAAGTGGATTTCGTGATGCAAAGGAATTGGATGGGGACAGGTCATCACACAACGTGACTTGGACTGGGGTTTCATTTCCATACAAGCCTTCATCAAGTAATTACTTTCCAGTTTATCTAATGGCAACTAATGACATGCCTTGAGCTCCGAGAACTACGTCTTGTTTCACAAGAAGGGTCCACACACCAATCTCACCTGGACTGTCCTTAAAATCTTAAAACCTTCCTCCACCATTACTAAACTACCAGTCCCCATTAAACTTTGTGGTAGCTGGTTTCAGTGAGTAAGCCTTTGATTTCGTGGTTACAGAGATGAAGGGCATCAAATGTGTGTGTGTGTGATGATTGTATCATATACACAAACCATTATCCTTCTCTACTAATACCAACCTCATCGATAGTTATTTTATTCAGGTAGAAAATTGTTTTCTGAAGTATCTAGACAGTTTAACTGTAGAAACCCATTTGAGATCACATCATTGATGATGATGATAATGATGCGCTGCTGCTGCTACAGCCAAGACTCTCTCTGGTTTCGCTTGTCCTCTTAGGGATAAATTACTTTACCATCCCATGGATCATGATTATTGAAAGTAACTTGTCTTCTTGATTACACATCATCGTCTTGACTGAATGATCCAATCACCGTGAATGTACTTGCTATGACTAGTAATATGCACATGCAAAGCCACAAAATGTAAATTCATAAGATTGGTACAGAGGTGGGTTAATTTTATTCAGTTCATGACCAACTGTAATTTGGTATAAGATTGGATTGGCCACTAAGGGAAATTATTATTACACAATTGTGCACCTATGTGATTACCGTGTTCAATGATCTTTCAATTCTGGTTCATCATCAATAAGGATGAATTGAAACCGAAGGAAATTGCTTTATGAGCATATTTGTACTCTTCGTGGAAGAATGAAGAGAAAAAGTAGTCTCATTTATTCATTGGCAGCAAGAATTCAGCTGCCTCACACTGCACAAACTATTCAAACTATAAAGAAGCCTAATAGAGGAGACTACACACAATCACAATACCTTTTGAAACATCCAATTTGTAGCCATAAAGGAATGAAATGGATTTTCAAAAAAAGATTTTCTTCTTTCGAGTGTGACGAGCTATGTGTCTGTGTGTACAAAAGTCGTTCCAGTTTCAAAGATCTCTAGAGAGATGCTTGAAGATGTGTGTGTTTGATGGCTGGTAGGAGTCTCAAATAACTATAAAAGTTGTTTTAGTCCAAATATGTTGACTAGAAGGATATGCAGAGGAGAAACGAAGGAACCTCTCATGTGTGGTCCGTCACTTAAAAGTCTTTTTACTTTTATAATCTTTCTACCACGTCATATCATATCATCTTGACTTCTGTTACAGTAGCCACAATGAAATCACCTTCTTCTCAACCCATATGGATTTCCATATTGGGGAGTCCAAAATTTCAAACATCAAATCTTGACGTAAAGGAGTAAAGTTGTAATGTAATTAGGGTAAATTTAACTCTTCACGAGAATAATACGGCTGTGTAGATCTATGTGGCCCCTTTTTCAGAGATTAGTATTGTACTTTTCTACACACCTGTCATACTCTGATGCGTTTACGAAAGAACAATCGCCAACTCCTTTACAATTGGCTATAGTAGAGCTAAGCAGGAGTTTTAGAAGTTTTAGAAGAGAGGTGTCCTATTCGAGCTACGGTGCTCAGAGAGAGATATTAGCATCACAGGTTTATTCTCTTGTACGAACGGGAGTGACTTTCCCACACCCTTTGATTCTTTAATTGTAATAATTGTGTGAGGTACTCTGTGTACGTATCTATCTGTATCTCCGTCGGACAAGGATGAAATCGGCTTGAGAAAGGATACCCTTGTGTGCATATAATCTTATCAAAGTATGTACGTAGGATAATCGACTGAAAGTTAAACACACGTGAGTCAGCATTTTCATGTAAAAATTCCGGTAGTTAGCCCATTAGAATATCAAGGTGATATTTAGTCTACAAGTCCAGATTCTAGACTCGTCTCTACTATAATAGGAATAAAGGCAATATTATTACTCTGTAACTATTTTAACACTTACAGCTTTTATGTATGGGAATCCTAATCCACAGGGATGATAAATTAGGTGTGATTTGGATTAAATCCTGCCGTTGAACACTTTTTGAAGCAATAATAAATGATAAGGGCTCTTCGGATTAAACGCTCTGACACTTTTCGTACTCACGATAGCTATGTGAACAGCATATGGCTGATTTAGTGTCTTTGTGGTAAGCAAATATCCTTCAGAAGGAGGACAAGAGTACCTTTAATTTCAAAAGCACAGCATTTTTCCACATTTTTACATCGCATCCTGTCAGTCGTCCCTGGCTGTATGTTCCATGTCTAATAATGTCTCCTTTAAATCTAACGAGGAGAAAGTGTCGTTGGGGTGTCTGAGTTCCAATCTCGTAAAGTATTTTCTCCTTTAAAAACTCGCAGTGTGCAGCAAGCTGACTTGGACTGATAAAGTAATCGAATAGAGTAATCCGATCTTAATTAAATCAGAGTAGAGTCAACACTTCTTTACTCCATTCATTAGCTGGAGTTGTAAGATGCTCGTCTTCTTCTTCATCACAACAAGCTTCTTCTCTTCCTTATAAATACACATCTACCGTGGTGGTTTGTGATGATGATAGTATACACGAAGAAATAATTCCCTGGAGAGGTGTACATAAAAACTCCAGGACGGCGTGTTCAGTGCAACTTCTCCAATTTCACTTTCTCCACATACACAGAGGCAGTGTAGGTTGTGCAATACTCTCACCCTGTGAGATAAATATTTAAACGCGATACCCTCCTCCTCTCTCCTCCTAAGTTACTTTCTCGGTAGACAATTTACTATTTCTTTTTTACTCCCTCATGGAAGGAGAATTTAGTGTGGAAAGAGAGCAAAGGAGACAGTGTCAATTTCCTAACTGAATTGTGCTGGAGATGCGAAGTCTCCTGATAAGATACGAAGGGAAGACATTAGTTAGTTTAGTGTAGTAGTGTGTTGAGCTGCTCTTGGGCTCCGTCCAACGAAACCTCTCTCTCTCTCTCTTCAAATAAGAATAAATGAGCTTCTGTAACGGCAATGAAGTAACCTGAGATTGAGACGAGAGCCTTAATAAAATTAATGAGAAGATGTCTGTCCTTAGCCTTCTTTCCGAGTATCGAGATAAGGCAAGTGGATGGAAATCTTGAGCAAAAGAAAGGCAGACGCGTATAAATATACTTTTCACTCGCCCACATGCTTGCACACTTTTTATACAGTCCTTGTGACAAATTCTTATTCAATTGGACTACGAGGCTATAAAGGCTTTTTTTGTTAGTAAAGTTCCCTTTCTTCTAGTAAGTAATTACCCGATGTTACTAACTATTAACTATTAGTGTGAATTGCCCTCTCCTCCAGAAAAGGAAGGCTAATTAGGCTTCTGCAATGTTAAAATGGCTAATTGGCCCACTTCAAATTGATTCTCGTGTACTTCCTACCTTGCCTCTTACGAGAGATAAAAGTATAAACGACTGAAAGTATAAAAGGAAAGAGAGACTCTCATTTGAACTTGTCAAGTTAAGTGAAGGGTTTTATTCTTGTCTTTAAGTGTGAGTTATGGTTATGGATTCGGAAGAGTCCTTTGAGAAAATGCAATCAACTGTTTTGTATTACACGTCTTCCACTTGATGTCTGCTGGTGCTTATCACACATTCATATAACATAGGCACAAGAGAGAGGGGGGAAGAAGTGTCGTGTCTTTTGTTTATAACTTGGCCGATGAGGACTTGTTGTCTTCGAAAATGAAACGACCAGGTGAATGAAAATGAGTGAAGCGAGAGACGGCTGAAATACCCATAAAATAAATTACATTCGGGAGAATGAAAGTTTTCTCATCTGAAGATGAGTGTGTGTGTGTGTGTGTGTGTGTTGTGTTGTTAAAGCTGTGCTGGTGGGTTAGGCTGAGCGTTGAAGTGGTGCGAGGCAATAAATTCCTGCATAAATGAATTAAAAGTGAGGTGGTTAATGAGAATCTTATTCTTTTGTTTTTGGTTTCAGTGCTGGAAGAGTTGTGAAGTGCTGGAATCTTTGGCCAAATGGACTTCTTCACAGAAAGGAGGTGACGATGACAAAGTGGCAAAGACTAAAAGGAGCAAAAGTGCTTTGGCTTCAATGTGCTCGCCTTCTTCTTCTCCTCGTCCTTGCGTAAGTTTTTCTGAGTTATCTGAATCTTCGCAGCCACAGGAGAGAAAAGTCACTTTTATATACGGGAAAAGCCTGAGGAGAAAGTTAAGGACAGAGGAAATGATGGTCCCACACGTTTAGTCATTTAGCTTAAATCATGTCTGGAATTAAAAAGGTCTAGTGTGGTGGGCCTAGTGGTGACAGTCTCTCTATTTTTGTGAGTATCACTATCACTTCCTCTCCGGATTTGACCTTATTACTCTGTAGTAAGATATATAAGAAGGATAGAAGGTGTCTCAACCTGCCTCCCTCCCCTTCGATTGCTTTTCTCCTTGTGTGTGTGTGTCCCATTTTATGACACCATTTAAGACTGTGATAGTGACAGGACATGACTTTCACGTCACTTTCCCCTCACAGTGATTCTCCTTTCTTAGAAAGAGACACTCAGCGTTTTTATGGGAGAGAAAGCTTGTGGGAGGTGGAGGTGTGTGTTATGTGTTGATGAGTGAACTCCTTATTCCCTGTCTTACGTGCATAGGTAGTGAGGCCTAATAACTGTGACTTGTAGTAAGTATTAGTATTAGTGAGGACAGAGTTCCCACCCTCGAGTCTCGTTGAAGACCACCTCCTTGTCTTGTCTCCATTCTCCTCATAAGTTGGACTAATGAAGCTAATAATTCGCATTAAGAGTGATTTTTGCGTTTATCGACAGTTGTCAGGATGCCAAGTAGCTTGTGGTTTCTTCGAGTCTCTCCTTGTGAAGATGAGTAACGAGCCTGAGTCTCTCGTTGTGGCCACCAAGCGAGGAAATGTTCTGCAGATTTCATCTGGGAAGATGTCTTGGCCACAAGAAGAGATGAAGGTTATGAAGACGAAGAAGATTCCCCTGGTCTACGTTCTCATTCAAGAGTATCCTGATCTCAAGTGGAGACAAATCACGCAGGTATGGCTTCTTTTTGTATTCGTAGAGTGAAAATTTACACACTCGACTCATAAATTGACTTTATGCTAAATGCCAACCCATTGTTCATCTCCCCACAGACGACAGACACCTCCGTGGAGATCTCAAAGAGCCTGTCATCCCAAATGCCACATAAATTGAGGAATGTTCGAGTCCTCGTAGTCAGTCCTAATGGTCTTGTAGCCATCTACTACCCAGATGCAAATTACTATTTGAATCATCAAAATGATGAGACCACCACAGTCCCATCCACCACCACTACTACCACCACCAGCACTACTACTACTACTACTACTACTTCTGCTTCTCCGTCTTTATCCAAGGACTCTCCCTCTTTTGAAGAGCTTGATTTGTCCTCAAGAATGCTTCAAGTTGATGAACGAAGAACTAACGATAATGACATGAAACTTCGTGGGCCACAGGAGGAGGTCAAAGTTGAAGAGGAACGTGAAGACACGTGGGAACTGAGGAAAGTCTCGTTGATTCATCAGAAGTCGCTTGTTATCGCTGAACTCACTTGGAATGCTGTAAAAGTGTCGGAAGATCAGGAATACTTGATTACATGGGAATTAGACGGAGGAGGACTTAAGGGTCATCTCGTTACTGATTCTACATCAGTGAGCCTTAGTTTATGGCCCGATACTTTGTACCATATTCAGGTAAGCGAAATACTTAACATTGTGAATCCTTCTTTCTAAACTGGAGAGTATAAATACATTCTGTAGCTTACAGACGTGTTAAGATGAAGAATTTAGAGTAGTAGGAATTCATTCATTCATATTCTATACAAGCAAAACGCTTCAAGTGGGGTTTACACGATATGCAAACTGACAGGGAGAAATTCAGCGGAAATTTAGAGCTAAGAAAGTGTGTTTGTGTCTATATTCTATAATTCTATACGGACGAAGTTTCTTCAGAGGAGAAATAGGAGCAGAAGCTTTTGAGCTAAGCCAGGTTTCTTGTTCTGAGGACTTCTTCTTCTTGTCTCGTCTCTCTCTTTCCTCGAAAGATGTATGGAGAAAGTACACAAGATTGTTTCTCCATTTCTGCGTCTCTCTTCCCTCTCTCTCCAGTTGTGTATGTGTGTCTTTTCCGATATTTTTCTAAGAAAATGTTGTTTCTTTGCTTGCAGGTTGAGTTATTCGAAAGAGAAGAAGAAGACGGGGAAGGAGAAGAGCCAGGAGAGGAGTCTTCTTCAAAGAGTAAAAGTTTTGCAGTGACTGTGGACACGAGTGAAGCTTCGTATCCCCTTTTGGAGAAGCCCTCAGCCCTCTCCGAAGACTCTAATGGTCCTGCAGGTCATAAATCCGTCATGGAGTTTCTTAATGTGACTCTCCTCCTCACTCTTTCCTCGGCTGTGCTTCTCGTTCTGGGATCTCTTCTGGTTGGCCTCTCCTGCCACAACATCCTCGTCGCACGAAGAAGACTCTCCAACTTGAAAAGAGGGGAGGGTGGATTGCTCCAAGACACGGATGACTCCGAAACCTCCGCAGACAACAAAGTCTTCTCCCAAAGTCTTAACAGCAGCAGCAGCAGTGGTAAGAGATTTCTTTTGAAATTTCATGTGTTCGTGTGTATGTGTAATGTGTGTGCGATTCTATTTGTATGAGAACAAAAGTATGAGAAGATGGTTCATAAATCTGGTAGGAACTTAAGGATCCACTTTGTTCTTCTTCTATTATCCCTTGAGACAACAAACTACTTTAAGTCTGAAACAACCTTGTACTTGTAAACTCTACTACACACTCCCTCCGGTTAATGCTGCTGTAGTAGTCCCATCGTTACATAAAACAGAGAGAGATCACAAACGTCCTGGCCAGAGATGCTTGTGGACATCAAACTGACCCATTAGATGAGATCTCACATAACCCTTCTTCTAGTCCTTCCTTATTCCACGTTGTCTCTATCTCTCTCTCTCCTGCTACGAGACTCCCTATACACTTGATCACTAAATTCTCACCTCCTACTACGAGAAGAAGCATTTGAAAAACTGTAAGAAACAAATGTCAGAAACACACATCAGAGTCAAACTGTTTGTCCATGAGAAACAAAGGCCCCTCTCTGATCATTACATTAACGGAGAGAGAGACTCTCTCTCTCATGAGTTGTTTATGAGCTTTCGTCTTTGCTCAATCCTTAGGATAGGGTCATAAGTCACGACCGCAAAGAGTATATTATTGCATACTTTTTACGTGAGGAATCTGCAGGTATTCTTGTGGGTTGATAAGAAACCACAAAGGTAAAATATTTGTTGAAGAGTGACAGGAAATCATTAGAAGAAAAGGTCGTTATGAGACTGAGAAGAGGGTTGGACTCATCATCATCCTCATCATGGGTTGGGGTTTCGTTTTGTTCTGGTTCGCAGTTAATCGACCCCACCTACTCAAAACTCAAAATGTTGGTTTTGTTTCGATAAACTGAGAGGAGAGAGACACGTAAAAACAGTTTAAAGAAGAAGGAGAAGCTTCGAGCTCTCTGTGAGAGTGAGTGTAAAATGTCAGTTGACTTTTGTGGTCTTTTTAGCAAAGGAAAACGTAATTTTTTCTCTCCTTTAGTGGAACAATTAACTGAGAGAGCAGAGGCCACATATGGAGGAGAGGATGAAATATTTATTATTTGTAGTTTTGTGTGTGATGCAACATTTGTAGTAGTAATAATAATAATAGGACGATTGTAGTTAAGGATGGGGGCACATTTAGCCTAAATGGACAACAGGGTCATCATCGTCTGTATTGGCTCATCTATGAATTTGTTGCTTGATCTCATACTGAGTTTATTGTATTAAGGAATTACCCCTGACCCTGTAGGGTTCCTTCCAACGCTCATGAATAAATGGATGAGGTGGAGGATGGAAATTGTCTTACTACCCTCTCCTCTCTCTCTCCTACATTTCTTTCTCTTTCAAAGATGATTTAATGTTCCTTAAAGACTAAGGAGAGTAATTCAATTCCCTCCATACGAAAGAATCTTATCAAAGCAGAAGAAGATATAACTTATTCGGATTCTGTAAAGCTCATAAAATTTTAGAAGGCCGGAGTTTAGAAAAAACTGTTTTTATCTCTAGTTGAGCTAATAGTTATTTACTGGTTTTTTTGTGTTTTAGATTCATCAACAGTTCCAGTAAGAGGCTCCTCGTGCGTGGCGATTATAAGTAGTCCTGCAGTTGGAGGAGGACTGGTTTACCCTTCGGAGAAAGTGGAGCAGACCAACCACCACCATCACCACCACCAGAAGCATCTTCAGAAGCAGATGCAGCAGGAGTGTTGGTGGCAAAACCTTTCAACAGCCAGAGAACATCACCATCATTACCATATTAATAACAGTTCGAAGAGTACGGCATCCCAAGGAATGTATGCTGCGAGTAATTCTTTAAATCTGAGTTAGTAAGGGTAATAGCAATAATGTAGTTTAAGTATATAAATCGTGGTAAATAAGAACCTCCAGTCATTTCTAGAAATAGATACGAAACAAAAGTTTCAACGCATAGAGTAGTTAGATAGATAGTTCTTGGGATATTAATGAGTTACATAGATCAACGGAAGAGTAACTCCCATTTCATTAAGGAAGGCAGGTTCCATATGCTACTCGACCTGGCTTGTGGCTAAAAGATAAAAGTTCGACCTTAAAAACCAATCTACTTCTTCAAGTCACCCTCAGAAACTTTTTAATCTTTCTGTACCGAGAAGAAGGATAACCCGATGGAAGAATCCTTTTTAAAATCTTTCGTTACCTGTCCTTCCTTCGTCGGTGGAATCCAATTTTCAATTTGTGGAAACGCAACAGCTGAATAGCTTTCCAGGAAAGTCACCGGGGTATTTTGGGATTAGAGATATTTCTTAGAGATAAAGTTAAGATTAAGAATCCTGGAACATCCCTCGTCTACACAGTCTACTTCATCATTAGGGTTGTTCATTAAAGCGTCAAGAAAGAATTTTTGTACAAATAAAATTGTAAATAATATTGATTTGCATAAGGGAGATGACTGTAATTAGCGTTTAAATTATTCCTACCAGCTTCCTCATTACCAGCTAACTAGGAAAGTGTAGAGATGTGTGTTGTTAATTGAGCCTCAGATATTTTATATTTTGTTACAAAATGTTCACCATATAATCTAGTTAATTAGAGTTAGAGCCTATAGAATGTTAGAGTTAACGTGTTTAATTATTGAGCTTATCAGAATGCACGCTACGTATGTATAAATTACACATACATATATGCGAATGAGTTAAAGTAATAACTTAAAATATAGCAATTAAAACCCATTAACTTGGAAAAATGAGGAGAAATCCAATAATAAATAAACACAGACCGTGTTACATATCAAAATGGAGAAAATAGTGTGTGGAGCATCTTTCTCTGTGAGGTTATTTACGATCTCTCTCAACAGATCATTAGCATAGTTGCCTCTGCCTTTTGTTTCTCCGAGCACGAGGACTTGGACTTGGAGTCTGCTGTTCTAAATATATTATATGACTATCTTGGGACTTGAAGAAAGGCGAGGGCGAAGGAAGAAGACTTCGTTCATTATTTCATTTCATGAGACCAAGTCATTACTTAGCTTTGAGGGTGAATCATGGTGCGAATCAACAAATCCTCGAGCTCACTCACCACGAAAGTAGAAATATCCTTTTCTTGGCTCCCGTGATCTCCCTCTGGTTCTCTCAGCTAGTTTATTGCTCCTCAGGTAAAACTCCTAAAGTCCAACCGACCGGATCATCATGGCTCACTGTATTATATGAATCTCTTTTCATAAATTAATATTATATTATTATGACGGAGGTTGGAGACTCGGAATAATAATCATTCCTCAGGGTCAGCCACAACTTTTAGCTCACTCAGTACCGCTCACAAGGGAAGCTAGCTTTTACTTCTTACATTTTACTTTTCTTACGATTAGTATTTGAAGTAGCGGTTACAGAAGGGCAGATTAATTCAAGAAGAAAACACACACTTCTAATAGAACAGTATTAACACACACGGTGTATATTAATGAACAAAGCCTCCTCGCCTCATACATATGCACGAACTCGTAATTAGTTGATCAGCCTGGACAAATATTAAAAAAGCATGTGCAATGCACACCACACATTGATTTGGAAGAGAAGGTTGGATTATTAGCAGTAGTTCTTTTTCTTCGTCTAATCTCCTGCCCGTTGCATCCCCTTAAGTTGTAGTTGAGACTATGTTGTGCATGAAGCATCAGTAGTTCCTTCTCTCGACCTTGTCTCCCATAATTCAATTCAAAGAAAAGAATTAAAACCCAGGTCGGAGGTCCCAGTCTAATTAAGCATTATTTGGTTGTGCATAAATACTTCAAGAAATCTCATTTGCTTCATTTCAATCCGGTTTTCACACAGAACAGGAACAAACCCCTACTGACTCTCCAACTGCTGTTCATTCAGTCCAAAAAAGTCTATACGAATATGCACATATCTGTCTGTAGTCTGTGCTTTCGGCTACGACTTATTATTGTTACCCCTTCTTCTGTGATTCTTAGCACTTCCAACGAGTAATGACACACACACACTACTCACTGCTTATTATTCTGGCATAATTGCTTACATACCCTATCATTTGGATGACAGAAGAAATGTATCATCTCGTCTGTGATTCGCACACACAATTGAAAAATTTTCATTCGGCTTGAGTAAATGAGTAAATACTTAATGATACGATATTAATGGAGGTATTGTATACATCTTTACATCTCTACAGCCACCACCACCACACCAACCAAATTTACCAACACTTGAAGAAGACTTGAAGAGTTTTAGACGTTTTCTACATGTGAGAATGCCAAGAAGTAAAAATCTAATTTCTCATTTCTTGTACTAGGATTCTACTTTATGACTTTG
>JAQGBV010000674.1:0-23250 GCA_034698685.1 Isotomurus pseudopalustris
ATTGGGGGGAGGGGGAGTTTCCAGGGAACTTGGAAGGAATGATCATGAAGAAGGAGAAAAAGATGCTGAACTGCTTTGAACTGAAGTTGCCACATGGATATGCAGTAAGTTACAACACAAAACGTCAACGGCAACGTCGTTTTGTAAACGGGAAATGAATTTTGACATCGAAATGACTGCAAACCAAAGATATGCTTTGCGTTTACTCTCGCTACCATTTCATATTCTTGTTCACTGATTTCTTCAGTCATTCTTCGAGGTCATCAAAGGGACAAGTTACCTCGTTCATCATCTTAATAGCTTGAATCTGAAATTTACTAGACTGATTCTGAATTCCTTGTGTGAATCTTTTATAGAAGATTCAATAATAGATGTTTGTCAATTACCAATAATTACTGTAAATGAAGTGTGTGTGTTCTTGTTTAATTGCTATTAATCGGGCACCTGGGAGGAGTTGAACAATAGAGACAACGCGGAAGAACCGCATAATTTCTCCATTGCGAGAGATTATGTTTTGTCACATTTGCATTTCCCTTTCCACACAAACTTAATTATCATCACCCAGTTGCAGTTCATCTCTAGTAAGCCAAGGTAATCAAAAGCACAGCACGAATTCCAGTTACATCTTCTAGTAAAATGCATCCAATCCGTCTTGTGGTTGTTTTGACCGTGGCATTTTGTCAATTGGGAACTCTAACGGTAAAGTATATAGCTCAAGGCAAAAGCATCTCGTAATCTCATCTAAGGAACTATAGCCTAAGTGGAGTTTTTCATGCAGAATGGAATAGCTGGGAGTGTGGTCACAGGAAGGGAAGATCGGAAGCATTGGAATCTCAAGCCATTTATAACCACAACAGTACCGACGACAGGTGCCCCTACAGCCGTACCAACTGTCCCCACAACAGTCACGTTCCTCCCGGTCAATGGAACTGCTCCCACTCCGATTCCTCTAAGTAATAAGTCTTGCCAGCAGTCTAGCGGTTTAAAATTCTCTTAAGGAAACTTATTTAACGGGCTTCTTTGTACTTTAAGAAACTGGAATCGGATGTGGAACGATTGAAATGAAGTCTTTCGATCTCCTTCGGATTCAGAGTAACAACTACCCGGATTTCTACCCCACAGACGACGCTTGTACCTGGAAATTCCTCGTAAATTCCTCTAAGCTCAATTTGAATTTCAATTGATTTTAACTTTGACAGTCTCGTTCAACTTCTAGGCGACTGATTGCATTATATCCGCGGAATGCCCGTGTTTCGACGTTCCTTCGTCTTTCGAGTGCATCGAAGACTACTTGAAAATCGTCGACTTACCGTACCACCAGAGGTAATAAGTTTAGACAGCAACTTTCATTTGAATTTTAATAAAAAGAAAGGCTGGAAATGAACAACATAGAATGATTTAGGTTCTGCGGTCCCACTGAACCTCAAGGAGTTTACTTCGCCACTTCGGATACTTTCACAATGCGCTTCCGCTCGAATAAGCGAACGACAGGGCGAGGATTCGCGTGTTACGTCCAGTGCACTCCTCCTGGATTCGCCAGACTCAATACATCCGCTGCTGCCAGTCCGTGTCCCCTCGGAGTCTAAACGGTCGAACAGTCGACGAATCTTTCTGTAACCACGGAGTAGTGCTAGGCGAACGATAATGCAAATAAAAAGAGCTAATAATTCTCGACGAGCACGAGAGAAGAGAGAAAAAGTCTCGAGTTATTTTATGCAGTAGTTTTGTCTTTCATTTCAATATGGAGCTTTCTAATGGCATTTTAGAACTGAAAAGTTCTACGAATCTTCTAATCCCTCCACCTAAGAAGGCAAAGATTCACTCGTCGCCATCAGAGTCTTCTAGCATTGCTACTGATAACTCAGAATCTTCTTTTGCAGAGGGCAACTTGTTTACGAAGGACACAACAAGACGTGTCAATAAACAAAAGGATTCTGTGGAAAAAAGAGTAGAGATTTCTCATGCAGAAGATCACAGCGAGATCTTTCCCATTCCTTTATTCTATCAACAGTACCTGTCATCACCTTCCGGATTGATAATGGGATTTTGTCGACTTCCAAAAGTCAAAGAGCACAAGTCTCGTAAGATTCTTCGTCCTGTTTATCGTCTGAAAGAATCAGACCGTCGGGAAGTTTCCGTTTCCATCTCCAGCGAATCTGGAAACGACTTGGTGAGTGCAATGGAAGCCCATGAGAAGGAATTTCTTCGCTATGCTCCTCTCCAGAAAAGAACCAAACTGGAAATTCTTCATGAACCTTGTGAATCACTCTCAGACTTCGAAGACGAGGATGTCGACTTCAATTACAACATTTTGATAGAGAGCCGAGAGAAGGGGAAAATAAACGTGGATTCAAGTCATTTCAGTCATTCATCTGTGGAAGGAGACGAGAAGACAAAGAAAAAGTCACCCAAGACATTTTGGGAGTTTAAACTGTCTAAGAAAACTAACTCAACATGGGAAAGCTCTAGTACAAAGGGTAACTTGAATGGAGGAGAACCATCCTCATGGAACAGCTACTTCAAAGGCAAACTCCGTAAGGGACCAAAGACAACAAATGGCCTCGATGGCGAATGTACCGAAACACTTGCTGTCAAACCTGAAATGAAGTCTGACCTCACGGAGACTTCAAAAGGAGCGAATACGGCTGAAGTAAATCTGCCCAGAACGGTTGCTTCTTATTGGCAGTTCCGACCTGTACTGCAAAAATCATTGCGAATCCAGGAGAAAGTTATGACAGGAAATGGCGACACTTCCAGTCAGCTTAAAAAGAGTATAACTCAATCACGCATAATCTTTAGACATGAAATGAAACAAGATCTAATGTATAACAAATTGACTTTTACTTTTGTAGGCAACACTTCTGCACGAAGGATGAAACAGTCAAATAAGACACGTCATCCTCAACCTCAGCTTGCTTCTTGGTTCCAAAAGCTGCTGGGATTTTTACGGATTCGGTCGCGACCTGCAAATACAAACTCCTCACGGAAACTGCAGACAAAACTGAATGCACAACTGCCGAAGTAAGACTTTCAGTCAGCTTGCTTTTGAAACACGATTCCAGAAATCTAGATTCTAATCCACACGATGGCTTTTGAATGTGACTAGAGATAGGAGCAAACCACAGAGGAATGTTGAACTTGACAGTATGAAGGTTGCCGAAGTAGGTAACCCTGTAGGAAAGAATTCGGGGTCAGCAATACCTGAGGAAATAGTTCGTCCTCTGAAAAGTCACAAGGATTCCAAGACAATGCTCAGGGAAAAGCGTCTCAAGTTGTTTGAGGAAGCTCAAGAGTTCTACGAGGACAGCGTGATGTAATTCAAAACTGCAGTCTATTATTTGTTTGAATTGCGATGATATCTAATTTGGTGTTTGCTTGAGCAGGGCGTACAGGAATAGTTTATTGAATCAACTGACCTCAGAGCTTCCATCTAAAGTAACTGCAGATCAGTCCCGACAACTTCCTCTCCCGACAACTGCGTTTATTCTGTCGTCTTTACCAAACACGTCAAAGAGATATCCTAACACCGCTGCTTTCGCTGGAAGACTTCCATCCATGAGTAAGGGTGGCAGCGTGGCGACTTACTGCGTCTCGGAAACTGCACTCCTCCCTGTCATGAAAGGGAGACAACCTTTTGAGTGGATGAATGTAAATACACTTCCAATGATGGAAGCTATCGATGAGAATTCTACAAAGGGGACAGTGAAAGGGATTCTTAAAAAACCTAAGTTTCCGTAAAAGCTGAAATTTTTGTACCTTTGAATACCGGATCAATACCGGAGATGATTTGTTTCCCAATATATATGATTGGCACATAATCGACATTCATGCTATTTACAAGTATTTACTATCCATACACAAAATTGCACCTAAGTTTCAAATAATGTAAAGGAGTAAAGTTGAGTTGGAAGGATTGCAAAGTACTGAGTTGGATTTATTGAGTAACCAAAACTTTAGAATCACATTCACTCAATACTTGAGATGAGACAAGTCGTTCCAAAATTCATTAATTTTCGTTTATAAAAAGTGAAATATTCATGAAGTTATCAATACTGACAACCAATCAGAGATTTTAGAAGACAACGACTTCAGAGACGCGATCAAATTAGAAATCAATGAGCTTCTCCCTTGTCTCCAGCGACCCGTTTGAAATCTTTCATGTTTGTGGTGGACAAAGGGGCGCCATAAAAGTTTAAAGACTCGATCTCGGTGACTTCTCCCCCTGATAAATTATCCTGAACAAAAATTTGCAAATTGCTGACATTTTGGAACTTGACGAATCGCAATTCAATAGGTTTTTCGCCTTGTACATCATCTTCCGTTAATCTGTGGATATTCAATCAAAAGCACTGCTATTAAGAAAAACATTCTACTGCAAAAATTAAAATGAACTGTGCGTGTAAAAAGGCTCCTTACATTATTTCTTGAACTGGAGTCATTCCAAGCGCAGAGTCAAAGTCCAAAGTTTTCGGCTGATTGATGAAAAGTTTTAATGTCTTTGGTCCAGAATCAGCTGGGGCTTTAACTTTAAATGACTGCAACTGTAAGCGGTAAAATGAACAAGTGTTACTCTTTCGTTAATTAATCCAATCCTCAATTAAATGACTGTATTGAAGTTATCAATGAGTCAATGAGTTACCTTCACGTTTTGGTTGAACCCATAAACCATGATCAGCTGTTCATCACAATCAGACGTCAGTTTGGATTTCTTTTCGATGAAGCTTCTGAAAGGCGTTGAATCAGATTCGTTGAGACATTCACAGCCTTTCAACTCAATGTAAGGGAAGATATCTCCAACGCCAGAAGCACCCGAGGCATGCGGATCATTGGACTCCGCTTGGCCGTAGTGTCTTCGGATCTTTTCTTCCAATTCCGCAGCGTTAGCCCCCTGAAAAAGTCCCACAAGATGTTAATTCAATACTGTGAATTCTTTGACAGCAGTCAAGAATAAAAACTTACCCGAACAGAGTCAACTTTCACACGGTTTCGGTAGAGATTGAATGTCGGCATTGCAGTCACTCCTTGTTGCATAGCTGTCTCCCTGCACTGATCCACATCCACCTGCAACAATGACCCATTTAATTTTAATGCTGCCTATTCCCGATGTTTAACAGAAAAGACAGATAAATCTTACCCCTAAAAACAAAGCTTCAGGAAACTTGTGGGCCATTTGAATGAAGACCGGTGCAATTTTGACGCAAGGTCCGCACCAAGTTGCATTGAAATCAACGACAACCAACTGCGCGCCTGCATTAGCCATGATCGTTGTGAACTCCTCGTCATCCGCAACATTTTTATGGTTCGACATTTTAACCTGAAACAAATTAAAACCAGTGGTCACAGGTCACAGTCACAGGCGAATTTTGATCACTTTATCTGTTGAATCTAAGTATACGGTGACAGACGCAAAATGCAACATACCGATTCTTACGCTGACTTCTCTACAAGTTTGGAGAGAGTTTGCTTCCAACCACCTCTTAAGATAAATTACACAGCTGAATAAAATTTTGAAAGATTCCGAGAACTCGTCGAATTCGCAAGAGTTGAGCTGACAGAAAGAAAAGTAGGCAGATTTGCACGAACAAGTACAACTAATGACACCGTCAAAAATCGACAATTGAGTTTGGCACGAAAACATTCATCGGCAGGGTACTGTGAGACGTATTAATGCGACCATTGTTTTTTTTCACCGTAGCTTTCTCTGCTTTCATTTAGTTGGCGAAACCAAACCGCTGACTGAGAAGTTTTGGTTAGGTTTAACCTACTAGCTTTCATTCACTTTCACTCGAGATGATAAAAAAGGTTTTTAATTAATTAATCAGTTAATAATTAATTACACATAAAAGTTATTATTGTCTCAAACGGTGTTCCTTGTTTTTCTTTTTAATGTAGAGGCTCAGGTTGTCCAGGAGGGAGTCGAATTTCGGTATGATTTCAATAACTGCGGATTCAATTGCTCCAAGTCGGTGAAGCATGCTGAGTGCAAAAAAATTACAGACATTAGGATAATATTACGAAAATACTCGATTATTGAAACTTTTGAAGATTGATAAGTGAGGGTAGTTTACTTAAAATGTTCTTCTCGTTCTAAATCTGTATTTGGAGGGACAGGAAGAGTCTTAGCGTTTGACTTTCTACGATGGGGGTGGGGAGGGTTCATAGGAGATTCATTCCTAGACGAGAAAGTGTTCGAGGTCACTTCGGAAAGGAGTTTGTGGGACTCGTCTGCGTCAAGCCATTCTGAATCGTGGATATCAAATCGGTTGAAGAATATGGCGATTTCGACCTCAGAGAATTGATGTCTAATAAAATGAGGGATTAGCTTTAGGGGATTGAATTTATAGATTGATATGATGAGCAGATATAGTTTCATACTTGAGAAGCTCAAGCTTAATCTCTTCAGGGTTAATTGAAATGTTGTTGGCTGTAACATTTTCCCCTGTTGGAGTAGGTCTGCAGCAGCTGCAGCATTTACAAAAGGTAGTGTTGTTGGAGTTGTTAGGATCCTGGAAGTGAACCTTCCTTTCCATTACTGTGTGGTAGCTCAAGTTCACAATAGCTGTGTTAAAATTAAAAGCATAATACATTATTGTTGAAGGGCCATCATTACAAAACTATGGTGGGAGATTATGGAGCGTCTTACCAAGAAACATGTTAATCAAAATCATGAATACGAACACAACGAATGCGACAAAGAAAATGGGCCCTATGAGTCTGTTGGCATCTACGATTGACTGGTAGTCGAAGTAGCCAAGCACGAAAGCAATTAATGTGAAGATTGATCTGCCGAGTGTGCTGAAAGCCAAAACCTGCGGAGAAAGTTATACGGAGCTCCTGTTTAATGACTTCTTCCCAGAAGTAAACAGTATGAGAGAAGTGCACACAACACCCGACACAACATACCTGATTTCCAAACACGAAGTGTCCGAGTTGAGTGAAAGACATGAATACAATGAGGAATATGATTCCAAAGCCTCCAACGTCCTTTGCACACTAATGAAGAGAAAAGCACTTGAGAGTATTTGCATGCACGTGTGCGTTGATTAAAGCAAGTGACATTGACAAGGTTGCAGGTGTTGATTACTGTGGACATAGTTGCGAAGAGTTGGGCCATTGGAGGAATGAAGGACAGGAATTTAAGGAGAGAGATCCACATGAGACCGACGAAAGCGGATACAACGGAGTTGTAGACGTTCTCCCAAAATGCTAATTCTTGGAAGATGCTCACGTCCTCCTTGGAAGTGGAACTGATGTCTGTCTTAAGCGCTTCTGAGAGATGCAGGTACCTCCGGATTGTGTGCTCTATGCAGTAGATCGATAACTGAATGAAATCGGAAGACAAAAGTGCGTAAATAGACGTAATTAATGAGTTTGTTTTTGTGTTAGGAAGCTCACAGCGAACATCAGAAAGGTTACGTAGGTCCACAAGTTTGTAAAGTACTTTTTCCATCCGTGAGTGACGAGAAAGTACATTTCCTCGATGAAGTAGAAGAGAATGAATAAGACGAAAATAATTTGGCATGCAAAAACGAACTTCTCGTAACGAGTTTCATATTTCATGTATTGGATTGTCTGAATGTTCCAAGAAGTGGAAACGCCTCCAGTACTTGGCATTTCCCAGGCGAGTCTGCGGATGGTTTAAAATAAGTGATGAAAAGTTGCATGCATTTAATGAGTGAGTGGGCTGAAGTTAGTAAATTGAACGTTGAAGGCATAAGCTGTGAGTCATACCGGACTACACAAAATGCATCGATATTTGAATTGTAGAAAGTAAAGTCGAGGATAATAGCACGAGTGGATCGGGTGATCCAAACGTGGTTTCTTAAGACAGTAAGAATCTGAGTTGTTTCCGCTTCGTTTGTGTCGAGTACAGCTAAATATCCGGCACTGCTGTAAACACCAAGCGATCCGAAGTATTTGATGGAATGGAATTCCTTGTGTTTAGAGTAAGTCCAACTGGAGGAATAGTTAGAATTATTGATTGTTAAATAAATGCGGATGAAATGCTGGACTGGAACTTTATATACCCAGCAAATAAGTCGTTGAATTCGTCAGTTATAGTGGAAGTGTCTTCGTAGGATTCTTCGTACTCTGGGTAGCATATGCGTGACAAACGGGATAAATAGTTTTGGATAGGACATGCGGTTTTCTTAACTCGGATCTTTAGTTTGAGACACGAAATACAAAGAAGGTTGGTAATAATAAGGAAGGAAGGAATTTGAGGAATTATTTATTGACAAAATCTGACCTGTCTCAACCTGGCACGACCGACTAACTTTGTGTCGTACTTTTCTCCTTCGTCATTAGAGGTTTTTTGTAAATTGATAATTTCGTTACGCTCCCAATGCCATCTGCTTCGGTATAGACCTTCATTCACGTGGAATGTGAACTGTGAGGATGTCACATAACATTTTGATGACGCTTGGAATTGCCTTTACATTTTGAGGTTTCAGATTTACTACAAAATTGCAACGTACACCCCAGAAGTCGTTGATTGTGGAGGATTCCCGGAAAGTTGTGATAGCTCCTCCGTATCCTTCGAACTCCCTGTCGATAAACAACTCGTAAATTACTTTGGACATGTAGTACCGCTCGTGGTTCCTGGTTCCTGATGTCACTGCAAATAAGCGAATTACGATGATGGCATTGAAATTGAAGACCTTTGACAGGTTGTCTCATCAATGCGGCATCAATTGTATTAGCTTTGACATTGACTTACCTATGTAAACGATCGTGATGAAGAGAAGGTAGAGACACAAGTGAACTATGTTCCATGTTGGGTCGTCACTTAAGTTCTTAGGTTTATTGTACGCTTCTTTGTTGTACGAGACGGTGTGTTTCTTCGTATCTGTTGGTGGAGATGCATGAAAGTCTTTATTGCAATTTGCAAGTTTTATATCAAAGCCGAAAGGTTAAGATTTATAGCTTTCGCAAGTTACCCCTAGGCTTTTCATAAGCATTTGCTGCATTATAATCGTCTTGAGATGACCTCGACGGTGCAGGATACTGTGGATAATAGGAATCACCCTGGGCATCCCGATCATTATTATCGCCGTACATAGAAGCTAATTGTTTGAACCACTCAAATCAAGAGGTGTCGGAGGAAGCTGGAAGAAAGTAGTGGAAGTCACTTATAAAGCGTTGTTCTTCAGTGGAGCATTCCTCTCATTAATGTCCATCAATCATGAGTGTTGAACTGTGTGCGGCAGTTGGAGAAAGAAAGAAGAGAGGTTTTAGTTTGATTGCTTGTGCTTGCGGTCCAAGTTTGGAAGTAGTTCATGAGGACGCAGGTGCTCCAGTTACCATAAAATCATAAAAAGCAGTGGTAGTTGGCAGTGGTGGTGGTCGTCATGGAGGAAAGAAGTGACAACAGTTTAGTTTGGCCGGGGCCCTCGCCTCTGTCACGGACTCCCTTTCTTTCCCCGGATTTCGGACTTTGATGATGGAATGGAGAGAAATGGTGTTGTGTCAATATGCTTCCTTCTTATTAGTCTTTCTCTGTATGCTTTCTTCACGGGTTTGCTGGGTGTCCCATGAAAAACAACATGCTACCTGTAGGCGTGTTTAATCTATGCATACCTCTCCTTACTGAACAAGTCACTGCCACTACCTCCATAATTCTCCTGTGGCTAACAACACACCAAGTTCCTTGCGAATTTATAATCAGCACGGAATGTTACAATTAAAACTTTGCATGGGTGCACAAGGACTTGGACTATTTTTAGGGAGAAACTGATTTGGAGTAGTCTACTGCGCGATTCAAGTTTAAACTGGTGCACAATTTAGAAATTAGGTTCACTTGAATTGAAGCTGAGGCTGAGAGAGTGACGAAATTGAGTGTAGTTTGTAATTAGAAGTTAGAAGCTTAGAGCTGATCACGTTAATTAGTGTTATAACCTTGATTATGCAATAAAGCGTGTGAATTGATTACAAAGTGGAGTGCAAAATGAGAAACGCGAATTTGCTTTTGTATATAAACTTGTCGGGGGAAGTGTTCTACATAATTTCGCATAGGATGAAATCTCAGAAGGTATCTGAGGAATTGCAGCGGAGAGTTTACAACGACTTATCCACTTGCATTTGCCACCCGACGGTAATTCAGAATATTTTGAAGGGGACTTTGCAAACTTTGGAACTGAGTTTGGCTGATGTGAGGATTCTTATGGATCGGATTGTGCACTCGAGTATAATGACGGTTAATGCGTATTCGATGGAGAAAGTAAGTTGGTAGTTGTTCTTGTTTGAAGGGAGAAGATGTGAGAGAAAGCAGGATGTTAATTGTTCCTATTTGTGCAGCTGTTTGAGTTGACTCTGATTGCAACTCGATATCAGTACACTGTGTGCCAATACCCAACGGATATTCTCATCATAGCGATAAATCATTTGGAGAAGATTCGGAAGAGTATCACGGATCCTGTTGGGATTCGGCTGACAGAGAATCTCCATAAGGTGACAGTGGAGCGGATGAAACACTTGGATTCTTTTACTATGCAAGGATACAGATACGCCATTCTCACTTACTTGGGGGATGTCAGGTTGAAGATGACAAATCTTATTAAGTTGGGAATGCAGAAACCGAGTGGAGAATTTGTAAAGAACCTCCCTGATCGGATTACGAGACCTGGTAAGGGTTGCGCCATCATGAGTGTTTCGAAATTTTGAAGGGGAATTTTTTAAAAGCTGGTTCGTTTTTAACAGAACTCCGGAAATCGGGGATCATTGAGATAGACGAAGCATTCAGGAAGAATTCGTTGGAGGAAGATAGTGACAGTGACTCGGATTCGAATGGAGGATTTAAGGAAGAAGATCGGGTGGATTTCGATGAGGACGGGGAAGACTTAGAAGCCTCGGGTTATCGGGAATATGAGTTCGACGAGGATGACTACGACTTTCCTGAAGATTTGGGGTGCCATTTTGATCAGATAACTTTGGATATTGATCGAAGCGAAAGGGACGTGTATTCTGACGATGACGATGAAATACTCGAAGTGGAGTGGGCAGAAGAACCTTGTGAACACGAAGGAACGAAGCCTATGACGGGATCTTACGTTATTCGGTTCAATTCAAGTAGGAAAAGTTCTACTGCTGCTGCTGGATTGTCGGATACGGTACCTTTAGATTGTTCGTTTGAGCTGTTGGGTTCGAGGAATATGAGACTAGGACAAAGTATTTATGATATTCCTGGGAATTCAGATGAGGTTGAGGGTAAGATTGCTGGAATTTTGCAATAATAATATGAAGGTTGGCTAATAAAATGTTGGATTTCAGGGGAACAAGATGATTCTTCGTCGTTCGGCGCAATTGCCCAAAGGTTTTATTCTAACTTGAAAGAAGAGAAGGAAGATCTTGAAGTTGGTGAAAGCTGCAGGAAGGAAATGAAGAGTGTCGTCAGTGACCCCAAAGGGATGCAGGGATTGGACCTCTGCAGTATCCTTTTGGGGTGCAAGTCGGAGGAACCTGCGAGTAGTGGGAGCTTAGGAAGTCCTTCGATGCGACTTCTCCAGGGAATGGATGGAATGGGGCTCGAGTCTTCGGGGACTTCGTCAACTTCACTCAATTCTCAAGTGCGGTCGCCTATTGCTGGGGTAAATGTCATTCAGTTCGACGCTTCTGCCAGTCGTACCAACAGAAGGAAAGCAGAGTTGGCCAAAATCTCGAAAGAATTCGACCTGGGAGATGTTTCGGATTGCGAAGAAAGGGAAGAAAAAACAAAGGCTAATTTATTTGAGTGTATGTTGGAGGATGAGTAACGAAACTTTTTATTCCCACTCATGTTATTCATAGTAATAGTTAGATGTGCTTTGGTTTCTGGATACAAAATTTGATTAAGAAAGCAAGACATTTTTATTTCGAAATATTGAGTATGCGCAGTCACAGAATTATTAATTTGTTATTGACAATTGAGAAAGTGCAAATTGATTGTCGGAGTTCCGTCACGTTGCTGATTGTTCATTTGTTTTGTGCAGTGTGTTGTGAATTGGCTTAATCGCATCGAAGGAGCATTTGATTATCCTCCTTTCTTTGGCGCAATGATACTCTCGAGTTGTTGCTGTTAAAAAGATTTTTCATGTAAAAGGGATTTCTGCAAAATCAAGGCAATAAAGTTTACGAACAAAAGAACAAACCTTGAGTTGTTGGTTGGCTCGTTTCAAGAATTGAATTTCTTCTGCATGTTTCTTTTCCTCGGCTTCCTTTTGGTCGTTGTATTTGCGTTCCAATTGGTCGATTTTGATTCGAAGTTCCTGAGTTTCTCTTTCCAGCTGGTCTTTCTTCTCCACAACTTCCGAGATTTTGAATTCCAACTCAGCCTTTCCAGACTCGGCCATAAGGGCTTTTCGCATTCCATAAGCGGTGGAGCTTTCATAAAGCGCTTGGTAGGCTGCAAGCGTCATACGGATCTCATCTCGAACTCGAAGAAGAAGTAACCCTCGTTCGGCACAATTGATCGTCACTTGGCGAATTAATTCGTCTAATGAATAACGCAAATGCTATTGTTTCGTTCCAAAAATTGTCGGATAGTATGATATGCATGTTTAAGTGAGTCAAGAAATTTAGTACACTGACCAAAGCACTGAGAATACAGTTCTCGTCGGACGGGGCATATTCCAGTTTCCCTAGCCTGTCGCTGCTTCAGTCGCATGTCCAAATGTTCTTGGAGGTTAATTACGTCTACTCGAGTAGCAGGGACACTCGAAACCTTCATGAAACGATTATTTAGTGTGTGTACTTTAGATTTTGGATATGAAACAGAAGCTGAACGGATTCTCGTGTACCATTTGTCTCCAGAGTTTGCCTTCCTCTTCCCACTCCTTCGGGGGAAGAATTGCGTTGAGGATCTCTTCAGTCTCCTTCTTACTAAGGCCTGCGTCTTGACACACATTTCCGGATCCATTCAGTCCTGGAATGTTGGGAGCCTGTGGGAATCCGGGAGTGGTGGGCCTTCCTCCCATCCCCTATGCATTACAAATTAATGTACGACTTACTTTATCATTATCTTGTATCTTGCGAGGCTACATTCACTACATTGCTTGCTTGTTGACTCACCTGCAGAGCTCGTTTAGGAGCTTTTTTATCATGAGTAGCCACGAGAATGGGATTGTCATACTTGACAAGCGTCAACTGGTTGTTCGGAACACCTTCCGCCATATTAAGTCTCTGGATGAACTCCAAAGGTCAGGGTTTCGCACAGGTTGTTGGATTCGAACAGGATCAACACTGCTGATTGTTTCCAGGTCCCTGCAGCAAGAAACTCCGTGAAGAAGGATCTTCACGGACACCAACGGGTAGAAATGTAAGCATAGAAACTTTTCTGGAATTTCTCCAGAACTTTCCCCTTATTCGTTTGATCAATACTGTTTTGCAATAATCTCAATACTACAATGTAGAAGAATCGCAGGTTTCCCATTGCTGCGATTTCGGAGCTGAAAATGTTTCTTGAAGAAATGCCAATTAATAAATATTGATAAATAATGAAAAAAATTCTGATTGACTACAAGAAAAGATGACAAGATGAGATTAGGTTAAAAGCATCGCTCAGCATGTAACTGATACAGTGCAATTCATCCGAGATTTACGCATTTTTGATGGCATCTTTGCGTATGATATCAAAGGCAATTGACTTCCATCTTATAGAAGCACTAGGATTACGTCTAATCATTACTAGTATCATAATTTTAGAATCATTATCGTCTTGGGAAAGCATCTATGGGGTTAATTCTGTGGGGAAAGTGTCGTGTGGGCCGGAAGTGGGGAAGGTGAAAGTGGGGAAAGGAGTTGGGGGAAGGTGAGACGGCATTTGGGTTGCGTGGAGGAGAGAGGCGCCGCGGTGTGGCGGACGGAGGGAGGCTCTTCTCCTAACTCCCAATTCGTCCAGTACGCATGGGACGACAGACGATTCTCTCATAACTTTTTATTCTCACCATCTCACCAGTTTCTTCCGTAATCAATCTGCTTTTATCCTGAGGTGGCTTTATCTTCTCTCTTCGCTACCTACTGCCACTGCCAGGCTGTTCAAAACTGTCGACGTCGACATTTGTGCGTAGGGGACACAGCTTTTCACAAGCTGTGGATGTCCGTCGGGATTTCTGGGGTCCGGAGTAATTGTGGAGTATATTAAAGGCGCCCTGAAGTACTTAAGTGGAGCTATCGTAAGTTTATGTTTGTTTATTTTCAAGTGTTAGTTGGAATTGAAGTATGGGAAGGGGTTTGAAATGCTATTGTTGTAATTTTGTTATTATTATGGTGGAAATGCTGGAATTGACGATTTGTTTTGGTTTGTTTGTAGATGCCTAAAGGCAAAAGAAAGAAACATTCGCCGTCATACGACAGAGACAGAAGTCGGAGTAGGTCACGAGACCGGGATGACACTAAACGGGGTCATCATGGGAAGAAACGGAGACGTCATGACTCTCCGCCAACAACGACGTCAACAAGTTCGGTGTCAGAGACACGGTCGAGTTATACAAGGTCAAGGTCACCAAGAGGAAGGTCACCGAGATCCAGAACACACAGTCCTGTGGAGACTTACAGGCATCGGAGAAGGTAAGATGACGTGTTTACGAGTAAAGTATCGCTTCTGGAAATGAAGTATTCCGTATTGATTGAATCGGGTCCAATCAGCATCGTCGGGTTTGTCGTATCAAAAGACGTAAAAAAATTGTTTGGTTTGAACTTAGAAGCCTTAAAGAATCGAAATGTTGAGGTTGAAAAAGATATTAGAACTTATATAATAATAATTTAGACGTGAGAGGTGAAGGGATAATGGGCATGTCATGCCGTAATGACTTAAACGCGTAAAATGACCAGTGTGATTGAAAAAATCTTAATAATGAAATAATTGGGAATGAAACAGCTATTGGAACACGATGGCATTCATAGGGAAGTGAATCAAGACCGGTGGTGAACACAACCGGAACTTCATAGTTGATTTATCATCATCGACACGTTGTAAAAGGGCCATTTTTGCAGCGTGTGAGAGTTGACGTGTCACGTACTGGGTTTGATGATCAAGGTAATTGTTACATTTACAAGTGTCAAGCAGTCAGCAGCAGAACCATTAATATTTGCGTTGGATTTCTTTTGGCTGTACTGAAGTAGTTGTTTAGTTATGACTG
Organism: Isotomurus pseudopalustris; assembly: GCA_034698685.1. Classification (NCBI taxonomy): domain Eukaryota; kingdom Metazoa; phylum Arthropoda; class Collembola; order Entomobryomorpha; family Isotomidae; genus Isotomurus; species Isotomurus pseudopalustris. The sequence continues at coordinate 15,114 of JAQGBV010000674.1, forward strand.
CGAACGCTGACTGCTGGTGACAAACATTTAAAGTTCATGATTGCCGTAGTTCACATTTCGCACCTGTGCCAATCGCGAGCTGATGATTAATTCTATAACTTTAAGGTTTTCCTTCTTTGACACTCCACTCAAGATCAAATCAAGCTTGATCTTTTTAAAAGATCTTAATCTGAACGAGAGTGCAATGTAGTAGGTAGGTATAACCCTTATTATGGCGTTGATCTTTTATCTTAATTGTATCAATTAATGTCACAACTTCTGTTAATGCAGCAAAATGTTTTATGATTTCCCTTATAGAGTCTGACTCTCTTCGTTTCCGCATTCGAGTCGTCCCTACCAGCTCGAGTCATCTTCAACATGCAATCAATCTGTGTCTGTGTTGTTATTCGTAGTCTTCGGACAATTTGAAGTCTGTTGTCTGTTCGAAATGTGGTTGTAATGTTTCCACTGTGTTGTACAAATCAGACTGGAATTCACTTTTAAGTATCAAATATTTCCAGCTGTAATCCTCTCTGTCTATACATTGTATTTTTGAAAGTCTCGATTTGCAAATTCTTGTAATATTACATGCGTCTCATGAACTTCAAGTTCAAGTTAACTTAATGACTAGAAAGTGCTAGTGATGTTAATATGAGCGATGGATGATTCATCAGTTTATTTTTCTCAAGTGAATTATGTGATTTTTTTCTCGGATTGGGGACGCGTAAATTCGTAATGGAACATTCCGACCAAACATGGTCATGAAGAAATAAATCAGAATGAACTTTTTGTAAATCGATTCTTGGATTGTTGAAATTGATAAGTTCTTTAAGTCGGCTTAGATTCTTCGTTTATCTTAATGCGAGAGGAGAGTGATTACAGTTGAGAACTCCCACACTATAGTGGGATTCGTAGTAGTTTTCTTGGTGAAAATTCCATTTGTTTGTTTGGGGTGTTACCGGCTAACGAGTTTTAGAGTTGAAACTAGGGAATAAGGTGAAAAGTCAAGATACTCATTTGATTTCAATTTTGATTCAGGCTAAGCAGTTTGAGGTGATGATTCCTCTGGGATCTCCTTGACCGTGACGCAAAGTAAGGAATTGCTAGTATCAAGATGATAAAGTTTATTCACGAGCATTTGACACCTACGTTAGTTTTGATTGAAATGGATCCTCACATATATCACTTCATGACATCGACTCTGCGTAATTTCTTGTGCATCCTAATTATTGTTTATTGTTTTATAGCTATATGATCTTTGCTGCTCCGTTCCAGTTAACTTAGTGCGCAATTTCTGTGCTTAATATTGAACACTAATCCCACAAGTTTGGCTTGGAAAAGTAGCTTACATTTTTCCAGCATTTTCAGACAGAGAACGAGACATGAGGTTTTTGTAGCTTTGTTGCATATGAATAATTAGATGTTATTATATTAACATAAATTTCGAATGAATTAAGAAATATCAGGATGCATGATATTCTGTTGGCATTCTGTTAAGGCTTGAAACCTGAACTGCTGTTTTAAAATTGTGAGCTCACATCTCACGGTGGTTGGTGGTCTGGTGGAAAATTAGAATCAAATATCACATATCATTTATCGTAGAGGTTGAGCATATCAATCATGCTTAAATTCCACTTAAGGCAAAAGCAGCTACTTGTTTGTCTGCTCATTTATGTCACCTATTTGTTACATTTGGCATTAGTTGTAGTTAGGTGGTCTTGTATGTCAGCCAAGAAGATCCAGTAAATATTTCAAACCAAGTTTTGGATATACAAGCAATTATCGTTGGAAATGGAAATAAAATAGTACTATTGTGTTGTTTTGTACAATCGTGGTTGATCAATGATGAAAGGGAATATTAGAGACACACGGATGACATTGTTACAAAGATGGTAATCTCTGTTCCTTCTTGAGATTCTGATCATCTGAGCATCAGATCAACGCATGGACAACGTTGCGAAGTTGTTTAACCTTCCTTTTGAAACTGGTGTGAACGAGGGTGTATAATGGGATTAAGATGTTTGTACGAAAATAACTCAATATATGGTGGTGAGTGACCATCAAACTGGACTTTATGAGGATGCCCAATAATCATAATCTGTTTTTTAAAGCATGAATTCGATATTTCGATGTAACAAATAGCATACGACATTTTTCTGAAGTTTCATTTTTAGATGTTAGAAGGGTTAAATTTGGATAACACGTGTACAAATGACAATAGTAGTTTGTTTGTTATGTAGCTTGTAATTTTTACGCTGGAATTTGTTGTCGTGCTGAGTCGTGAAATAAGCCACATGGAGCGTGGTGAAATTGTGAAAAATATTTGACTACTATGTGCTTGATAATGAGTATTACATAGTTGTGGTTAATTTCGTCGATTTTTTGTGATTGATAGAGGCGCAACGAGATAGTAGTCAGACGCGACTTTTATGGTACAATAATTATAAGTTTTGTACATGGAATGCAAAGATAATATTTCCGGAGTGATCAACTACTAACTACAGTGCTGTACAAACTACCAGTGATGCATTATCACTACCAACACCATCGCATCACTACTCTACTTTATATTTAAATTTGATCTCTTCATCTGCAGTCAAACAGTCTTGATTAATTAATGTTACGACGTAGACTAAAAACTATAGTAGTAGAAGTATAGTTCCGAATTTGGAAAGACCTAATTGAGATGAGTTGGCAATTAATTTTTTCGCTTTAACAAAGTTATGCTCGCCTGCTACACAAGAAATTCCATCTTCGCCGGGGGTATCACAGAATATGCATAGTCAGGCAATTGCTACGAAATCCTTTATCATCTTATCGTACTACATAGTAGGAATAAGGGTAGCAGTTCCTCATATGGAATGTGAATAATAGTGCTTACTAGGAGTAGTTTAATTTTGATAGATTGAATGTTAAGGTCAACACTCGGTGTGGAGGGATTGGTAAGGAAGAAGAAGAGAGTTTCTTTTGGGATTACTTTATGAGAGAGGAAATGAATGTCGCAGAGATTATGGGACTATAATTGATCAAAATGGCAAAAGTCAATTTGTTTTATTATTGTTTAACTTTGAGCATACCGTTGTCCCTCGGGTCGTGAGGCGTCATCAAACACAGAAATTAAAGTGTCGCTTCTTTTTGTTTTAGTGCAGCAAATTATGTTCATCGTAGATTGAATCTCTTCACTCGAGCATTTGTACTCAAAGGTGAATAGAAGGCGTATTCATTTGAACCACTTCTTTATCTTCAATCTTTATTTGACGGCGTGACATCACTATCCTTTATCGTTTGAAGAATAGAAGGCTTACGATTTACGAAGGTGATGATGATGACATGATGAGGCTTACCCTCTCTAGTATTTCTATACTTCAAACTTCATTCATCATTTTTACTTCCTGTATATTTCCGTGATGCACTCTGTATTTACGCATCCTTGTTTCTGAAAGCTCTGATTACCGGTTTTGGTGGTAATAGTACCAGTACTACGGGAGTACCTGTTTATGCCGTCGAGTCTTCTTAATATCTTCACTCCAGTTGACATTGCAAGGCATAATTTGTAATAGGGTTGTTTTATTGACTCCAATCCAACAATAACAAAAATATCATTTTAAGAAAAATACTAAAAACTTCAGTATTGTTGGTTTGCTTCAATTTTAATGTAACTTGCAATCTAGTAGAGGAGAGGAGTAAACTAAGATATGATTTAGGCTTTTCAGAATTTGAGATTGGAATTTAACGACTGCTGAATGAATTCAGAGTTTTGCTTACGAAACATTATAAAATTATAATATGTAGGTCTTTTAAAAATGAATGTTGGATATGATTAGAAAAGACACTAGAAAAGGTAAGGAGATAAGACTGAGTCTGAGTTAGAAAGGTTGTGGAGTTACGTATAGTTTTGTTGAGTTAGAGAGACGTGAAACCGTATGCCAAGGTGGTAGGGCAGTCTTTTTGTACGTGAACAATAGGAGTGTATAGTGGTATGAATGAGAATGAGATTTATCAACCCTTCAAGCTGTGGGGTATTAACAAAACCAAATAGAGTTTCCTTGTAAATGGTCAGTTGCTGTTGAGCAGGTGTAAAGGGCAGAGACGCTGTATTACAACTTGATTCTTTTAGGAATAGCATGTGCTGAGACTACACTACGAGCACATCCTAGTTAGGCTCGCTGCTAACTGTACCTCATTTTGCCATTCCAGTTACAGAGATTGATTTGCCAAGTTCGCTGTGCAGATTCACATTCTCATTTCAAAATGTTACTCTTCACAGTATCTCGTAAGCTGTCTTATTTTTTGTAAAAAAGTTCTTTGTCATTTAGCGACTAACATTAAACCGTTACTTGTTGTAATGGACAGTATAGAACTAAGAGAAATGGCATCTGTTCCGGTGTCATATTTTGTTTCCGGAGTAGTTAGCATTTCATAAACAAAGTGGCAAATTAGCCCAATACTCTCTCGTGGCTGTGATACTCGTGATAATGTTCTTCGTTGATGTATAAATCAGTTCCTGTCGGATGGACTAAGCTCATCTCTTGTAATCGTAAGTTGACACAAGTTCACTTTATTTGAAAGTTTGTAAATGCTTTTGTGCTGCTTACTTAGTCATTGAAAGCTTTGGGAGGTGTATTGTAATTTTGTAATTATTTCAAGCACCAGTCCAACTGTATGAGAAATGTAGTTTTTGAAGTACATCATGCATAAAAATGCACATTCCTTCCTTCCTTATCCCCAAAAAGTATTGTTACCCTTGCATTCTTAAAATAATGCTTTAATTATCAGTTGAAATTGTGAGTTTATAGTTTTATAGACTGTAGAGGAGTAAAAGTTTTTTTGAATCAGTGATCGTGAGCACAAATTAAGATACTATATAAAATCCAGATGACCTCATGAGACTTAGTTGCGTGGAATCTTATTAATAGTTTTGGTCAAAAATGGAAGTAAGACTTTAATTGCAACCGGTTGTGGAAATTGAAACAGTGTCATATCAGTTGATGATTGGATGTGAAGTCCTTTTGCATGTTATAATGTTGTTGATTAGTATATTTGTTCCAAGTGCTGTTTCAATCTTCTTGTCTCAATTCCAAGCTGAAGTAATATATTATCAGCTTACTCCTGTCTATTACCTTCCATCCAAGTCGCGCAGTGATGCTATTCTATTCATTCCTTAATTTGGGCATAATATCTGAGTGACTTGCTTGCAGCCTCAGAGCTAAGAGAATCTTCGCTTCAATTATGGATTATATCTGTTAATGATAATGAAGTGACATTGTAAGAGCAGAAGCCAGAATTTAGTTGCAACGTTCCGGTTTGCTTAATTTACTTAGCGTCTAATTTGCACAATAAGAATGGCGAATGTAGCAGAATTTGTTCTACGTTGGATGAATCTGAAACCTTTAAACCGGACAGGCCAGGGTTGGTTTTCAATCAAAGTTCTTGTTATAAATGGCTTACTCATCTTCATTAAACAGCTAATGATGAAAGATCTCTTAGTTCTTTCTACCAGACAATTCAGCTAATTAGTGATCTTAAGTATTTTATAGCTGCTTTAGGAGTTTAGGAGGTGAGAGGGGGGGGGGGGGGGTTATGTGCGCCTGATGAGCTAGAGCCTTTAGCTAGAGATTCTCTTATAAGGCGACATCTGAAAGTCTGAATCCTCGAGATGTCAACTTAAAAATGGGATACTTGAGAACCAGCATGTTTATGTAGTTATTATTATGTAGTAAGTATTTAAGTATTAAGGATTCTTTGCTCTACTCGTGCCATCGTAATAATGGCATTTCTTATCCGTCCTCACCCAATGCTAGAAGGTAATAACATTATTATTATGGTAAACACTTCATGTTCTCGTGCATCAGATCTGGCTGAGACTGTGTATAGTAAGTTTACCTTGACACGATCACTCGTAAAGTTGTAAGTTCGCACAGTACCGTTCTAGCGAACGCTGAATTTTGTATGTTGAGGTTGAAATCAGTCGTGGTTTGTGCTTTGTAGTCTGTGAGTAGTTTGTTGTGTTGTTTGTTCATTTTGTAGGTAGAAATTCCTTGATAGGTTGGATCACTTTCAAGAAAGACATTAATGATCGTGTTCAGCTTGGAAGAGTTTGATCAGACTGTAGATAGTTAGTTGTGGTCAAATAGTGGCAAATGGCTAATAATAAGGGTAAACGTGGATGAATAGGTTGACAGTAATAATGAATCAAAGGACGGCGTGTTTTCGGAGGTTACGAATGATTGACAGAATTTATCCCAACCTAAGGGATTGTCGCGTTGTCGCCTTATGCCTTCTTGGTGGCCAAATGTAGTTTGGTTACCTGGTCAGTATTATGGTTTAAATTGTTATGTAAAGTATAAATGTGTTTTTAAGCATTTAACTGGTTCATTAGAGAGGAGGCGGAGATAGTCATAAGTCATTTATGTAAGTCGTAGGATAGATTTGCAATTTTTTAAAAGTTTTTTTTACATGATGCTAGACAGCTAAGCTCTTATCTCAAAGTCTCAAAGCTCGTTCTTCGTTCTTCTGAAGGATGACACATTTAGAGAGATTTTCTCATACATTATAAATTCGAACTAACATGATTATGCAATAAGTGCTCCCTCCCTTGAATAGTTTCCTTTTGGTCATACCCAAATCCTCAGTTAGTCCCAACTGCTCGTGTTTCTAGAGGAAAAATGACTTGCAAGATATTATTTATTTGCGTTAGGCAGCGAACCTTTCACTTCTCTGCAGGACAGCAGAAGTTAAGCAAGTATTGCGATGAATTGCTTGTGAAGTGTGTGATGGTGATGGTAATAGAGTTCTCTATGTAGTCTAGAGTGTAGCTTGCTGAGAATGCTGGGCTGCTATTGTAGACTTCGTACTCCTTCTTGGATGTTCTGATTTTGTAACATTGGCATTGACACTAATACGCTGCGTCAAAATAAGGCATCGACGAAATTGAAAATCCATCTTAAGTTGTTTAATCGTACATGTATTCAATTAAATAGTCGATCTTTACCCTTGAGCATTGTCTGGAATATGAATGCCAAGAGATTATTGAGTATTAAACTATTATCTATCAGAAATTAATACTTAATATCTGCATGCCGTCGTATTCGGTGTGTGCATGATAAAATCATAAACGAAGCTGCTTAAATTCGATGTCATGTGTTTGCAATGATATTTACAGGTATAGGGAGTAAGTAGTTACTATCTATCGCTCATCCAAATATTAAGTCGACCAAGAAAAGATAAGCAGAGCCTAAGAACCGGGTACGAAATAGAATAATGGAAATGTAATGGCCGTACTGTGAACCTAAGGTGTATCAGACTATCGGCAGTACCGGTGTATTTCATAGCTTAGCGTAGTTACCGAAAGTTATAAAAATAATATTATCTTTGTGTGACACGCACACACGATAGGTTTTCTTGTGGATATTCAGTTGAAACTCTTATTCGTGTTAGGAATCGTGACCTGTGTTTATCATTCTGCTCAATATGTCAAATATTTGCTAATCAGAAGTATGGAAAAGGTTTATGATTTCCTTGATTTCCCCCTGAAGCTTCTCTTGATAGTTGTGTGCAATCACAATCTATTTTGAGCATGCAAGAGGTATGAGGCAGGTAGGTAGAACTCAAATCCAAAATCGGGTTGTCTCATTGGTATCACAGTTGACAGTGGATGGCCGGTTTGGATAAGATTATCAGCTACTGGAAGGTTTACCGTTATTTCCTGCTATTTTCCATGAATGTGTGAAGTCATCCTGAATCCTCCTGACTCATGACTAACATAAACATGATTCTAATCTAAGTTAGCATAACGAACCTATCGCATCAATTGATTACTCGGTCAAACGTGCATTTAGTTTCAGTAGTCTGGATAAATTACTTGTTTAGTATCAGGCAACAGCAGACAATGTTTTCTGCTATTTTGTTCACTGATAGTTGAGTCGATAGGTATCTTGTTAACGTGAAACGCAAAAGTGTAAAATATTTATCCTAATTCATTTCGTTTGAACACTGGCCTGCGTTACTGTACCAGGCAATTACGGAAATGGTGACCGAAACATAATCACAGTGACTTCTACTAACTATAGAGACTACAATACATTTGATACGTCTTGGAAGAACAGTAGGTGACAGTAAAGTAGGTCTTTCTCCAATGTTGACCTGTGTCCCTGTGATT
>JAQGBV010000675.1:0-23215 GCA_034698685.1 Isotomurus pseudopalustris
AAGTTTTGTGAAACGCCCGTGACTCCCGTTGCTAACTGAGTTTTTACGCAAATTTTTCTAAGCACTGGTGATTTCAACAATAATAATGTAATTATGGATCTCATTACGACCGTATTCGTATCTTGGTTTGGTTTCCATCGAAGTATCCAATTTCCCCATGGGAAATTCAGAACCCCGGTCTCCATACTACTGTTAGTTTGGCTTTCAGATGCGGGGACAGACAAAGTACATTTCTTTCTGACCGTATACCATACCTGATGTTTTAGATAGAGAACTCTGCTGAAAGAGATTTCAACTTCCCTCCATGTTGATGAGAACTACGATTGAAATAATGATTAAAAGGAAGTCGAATCCAAGGAGAAAGGATTCATTCTGCTTTCTCCATTAATGTAAGTAGATACTGGAGAGCTGGGCACTTAGTTCTCAAGGAAGCAAACAGCAGCTCCAGAAAAGTAAATATTGAAGGCAAGAAGTGAAAGTGATACATTTCCAGGGTGTGCTTACCTCATTAAATCTTGAGTTTAGTAACACAACGCATATTATTCTCCAGAGTGGTTGCGCGTCTAGCTGTAAATGTTTTAGGTTGCAGTCCTACCCTAACAGGTACAGACGTGAGAAAACGCTTATGCTTCTATTGGTGGAGAAGTTTCAAGTTTACCTTGAAAGAAAGTTAGTAAACGGGATGGACACCAACTCTTATATTTACGCTGTCTTCAATAAAGTCCATCACATCATCACTTATCTTTAGTCTGGTAAGGGTTCAAAGAGTGCAAAAAGAAATCCATCCATCGTCTAAAATATAATCCTCACGTATCTTGTGTTCACTTCAATTGGTTGCGATGTGATGGAATCCGATCAGAGTAAGATCTTTTTCACTTCACCATTGGCATTGACATTAGAAAGCATCCCATACCATGTTACGGATACAGATGAAGACGAGTTGCCGTTTTAAGTAAACAAGACAGTCTGAAGATGCATTGCATGGTTTCGGCTTTCTCACTGGAGGCTGGGCGCGTTAAACAGCATCCTGCCTAGCTCTAGCTCTACCTCTCTAGCATACGCGGTTTTTACCGTAGTTGCCCAATAACTTATGGAATTTAAGGTTGTATTCCCAATCGTGCGTTTCCTTATCGCTAGCAGTTGACGTGTAAGGTAAGGATATACAGAGTTGTTCACGTCCATTTGAGACGATAAGTAAAGAGTAGAGAGGAGCAGATAAAAAAGAATAATGCTCTGTCATCTGTCTCTCTGTGCTCAAGTTGAGAATTATTCTCTCGTCAATACCAGCAATGTCCAGGTACATCATTTTTTACGGCCAGAATAGAAATATCAAATATTTAGAATATATTGACCTCAATACTATAAAGCAGGTACTCCTAAACTTTTAAACTTTGATTTCTGCTTGCGATAAGTAGAATGAAATTCAAACGTGAATTTGTGTAGACGGCTAATATTTTCACCCGTTCACAGGCATTAGCGTAAAGCAAAACGTACTTGCTCGTACAAATGGATATTTACCCATTTTCTTCACGCTTTCTCTGCAAATTCACTCTCAGTGTGTGGTGATCAAATGCATCCCGGATTTTACTTTACATTTACTCTCACGAATACATTGAACCATTTAGCATAAGCCAGGGTGGTAGTTAAGTTGCCAAAAAGTTAGATAAGCACGCAACGACTTAAAATGAGGATGGTGGGCTGAAACGAACTGAAGTAAACTCTCCTATCTTTTCTCTCTGGAAAACTAACAAGCCTCACATCAGCCAGTCGCGCAAGCACATGCAACCGCAACACCATACACCTCGTACGTGTGCACTGAAACTTTGATTTTAAATACACTTTCTCTCCCGTTTAAAAGTCTGTTCACGGGATTTAGTGACTTTGTAAGTGAAATAGCATGCAACTAAACGAGTTTAAATTTCCTGAGGAATCCATTTCGATGAGAGAAGAATTACCTTTAATTCTCTTAAGGTAAATTTTATTTTTGGAAGAGTTATGACGTGAGATAGCAAAGCTTCAAAGCATTTGTGAACGTAGCATCTTCAAACTTCGTTGATACTGCGATCCATTTCCGCTTTCCCCAGCTCTTTTGGTCGGAGCTAGTTTATTATTGAGTCTGTTGAACGGTTTGCGATAATAATTTTTCGCATTCTCAATCCTCTCCTGTCTAACGATACACCGTAAGGGGACAGGGAAAGTGCCAGGATTGATGTCAAGAAGGATAAACCCAACTGATATTGTCACACGGAATGAGAAGTAGAATTGTCTTTTTGGGTGATCCACCATGAATCCTTTATTACCTCGAGGAGACGGAATATTTATTTGAGAGGAGAGACTTTTTATCCCATTCATATGTAACGCATCGCATCGGTACAATATAAACTGTGGGGATTGCCTATATGAATAGTAATATTTCTCTCCCTACTCACCCACTCGAACCGCACTTCCTGTACGAAAATGGGTATCATCGTCATCTTCATGAGCTTCAAGAATCCTCCAGGATATCACGAAACCACACAAGAAAGACATTACTTTCTCTTCAAGAAGTGTTCTTATGCGGGAGAAAGAAAGAAAAATGCGATTTTTTCGCGATTATCTCCTTTCTCTCTTCCGTACTACAAAATATTACACCAGAGTCTTGTCTAAAAGTAAGTATCATTCATGAGCAAGTGGTGGGCATGGGTAAGCAATATCGTGATATCCGTGAGAAGTTGAAGATCGGTATTATCTTCACGTTCTTAGAATAGGAACTCTGTTCTATGTAAATCGCCTTGGGAATGGTGACACGTGTCAAAGCCACCACTGCCTAACAGCCCTTCAAGCACTAAAGGGTTTGTTTTTGTCTGGGAGGATTTGATTGCTAAACGGGCAGCGTGGGTACACTTTCACCTAACGATTTTGCTGGCTTTACTTACTCAGTTTCGAGGAAGGAAGACGAAATATATCCCATGCCTATCTGTTCTATTGCTTTCATTTTAGCTTCAGGTGTATCATTATATTGTTTCCTTTCTATAGATTTGTGATTATCACATTCATTGATTTATTATAACGCATTTATTTTACTCTTGTAATACATTAAAGTACAACTTTTGAGAAGTCCTGATTGGAAAAATATTTTCTAAGACCACTTCGTTCTAAAAGCAGCAGACAAATTCCCCTTTTTGCAGCATGCCTTAAGTGGATTGCTCAGCTGGATGTGTACGGAAGAGAAAACTCTAGGGAGAAAATGTCTTCGTCGTTTTGTGCGTTCGTTAAACTTTCTCCGTGATAGCTAAGTCTGTTTGACCAGTGCACAATGTGCAGTGGCAATAACATGAGGTTTTCATAAAAAGTGTGTGGACGCAAGTGTAGTAATGTAGCAGTAGTAGTTCTGCTCTTGGCGTACGCAAAGAGAAATGTTTTGTAAGAGAAACCAAGAAGAGCATATGGGACTTTCAGAGAGTCAAAAGAGGATTTCTTGAAGGGTAAGATAGATAGTGACATTTTGTTTCAAAGAAGAAAAATGTCACCGGTGTTTCCAGTCAAAGCTTGTCTCCCGAAGATCGAAGGCTTAAGAGGTGGTAGATGGACATTCTAACTTCCGGGCAAATATTTCTTTTCTGGTTAAAATGCCTTGTTCCTCATGAAAAGTCTCCGAAAAAAACCAAAGTACCCATGCATATTTTGTTCCAGATTACCATAAACCTTCTAGTTCAAGATAACTTGGCCATTCTTTCCTGTCCAGATTGTATTTCGAATCATTTGTCTTCCCAAACACAACCGTCTTTGTAAACTAAAGCAAAGACTTTTCTTCCAGCACAAGAGAAAGCTGTCGTCTTTCTTGTTCCTTGAATGCTTTTAATCTTCTACGGATACAAAGGGTGTAGGGCAAACTCAATCTATCCTAACAAAACATTTTTTCCCTTTTTCCTTCCTTTGCTTGTGAATTTTTAATCAGGCTATTTTTATTGTGCAAAGTAACTAAACTACTGAACCAAGTTGTAATGTAGTTAAGCCTCATATATATTCTTAAGCAAGAAACGAAGAAGACAATTTCCTTGGACCAGATTTTTTTCCTCCTTTCCTTCCTGTAAGACTACCAACATAAGCAAAGATGAGACAAACATTTTTGGATTCTTTCGTAATACAAAAAAGAATCGGAGTATAATGTGGGTTGTGTAAGAAGTTGTGTACTTCCTTCTACACTTATCGTTTGCACAATGAAATAAAGGAAACTCAGGAAGCACAAGAGGAAACCAGAATTTTATATGTGACGGTGAACAAGACCCACGCATTCACAATTGTTTTCCCCTTATTGTAAATCTTTCATGGTTTCGGATATAAGTACAATAATCACCATGAACAAAGTTGTCTTTGAAGAAAAGAATACACACAGAAGCAGCATTATTTTTTGCCGTAAAGCGCTTAAGTATTTATACGACTTGCGAAGTAGTAAATGGGATAAATGCAGAGAAAAATGTCATAAAATGGAGAACAAATACAAGAGAAAGCCTAAGACAACACTCATAATCTTGATAAGAGTACCACAACCTTATATACCGAAACAAATACGTAATACTAGAAGATGTTCATACAGAGAATAATGCGTGTGTCTTCAAAAAAGAAAAAGAAACACAGTAGTCGAGTAATAATATCGTAAAAAATTCTCCGAAAGAGAAAGGTTCATTTAAAGAAGAGTAGACACAAGAAGGCTCGGCGATGCATTATTTTCTTTGCGGAGAGGTTTACATTTACTGAGTGTGGAGTTGAGTTAGAGGATGAAATAAATAAAAAGAAAAGGCTACACAGCCAACAGCAACGGCTTAAGTTCGTGGGGTATTTATATAAACTCCCAAGACATTTTCTTATTTTTCCTGGCTGCGCTAGGAATTGAATGGACTTGGGATCGAATAGTTGAGTATACCTCAAGAACGAAAGCTTTCTCCTATCCCCCGATTCCTCGCTACAAAAATCACCCGGTGAAAGTTGTCAGAGTTGAAGAGTTTTTCTCATCGAGTTTTAGCTCAAGAATGGAAAGATATTTCTTTAAATGTCTTTATGAGAGGCACTTGGTAAAATTTGAATTTCACATTTATATTTCTTTTAGTATTATTATGCTCTAAGTACGTATTCCGTAAAGGGGTTTCTAGCTGGGAGTGTATACTTATTAATGTAGTAATAAATTACAAAGGACACAGATTATATATTTTCGATATACCGTCATGTGTGATATATAATAAAGTAGTTTTCAGAAGTAAATGATTATTTTAGCACAATTTATTTAGGTCTGGCACACTTGATATTAAACAAAGTTCATGATGATCCTAACTCAAGACTGACTGATAAGCTACATAAGGTATAGCAAAATGATAGTATTTTAGATTTGAAGGCCAGTTCACAAGCAGTTGATAAAGTCTACTTACTAACAATAATAAGCAGAAAGCTGCGTTTGCTGTCTCATGTACCAGTACTAACCCGACTATATTAAATACCTCGTGCTACTACACTAAATACACGTAGAGAAAGTTCAAGAAAAAAAACCTTGTTTAATTCTACGATAAAGTGTCTGGAGGAAATAAAGTAGTCTGTACTATCTAAATGGGAATCTGAATCCTATTAATAGTCTTATGTACCTAGTACATCTTCCTTATTTCCCTAGACGTATCACTTCAGCTTTGAAGTTGAAGGTGGATAAGGATATTCTTGGATTTCGTAACTTTCGTTGGTTTTGGGAGAATAAGTGGCAAAAAGTAAGGGGAAGAAGAAAGTATTAATGTGGAGCTTTTTGGTAATACGGGCTGAACCTTTTCAAGAATCGAACACCTGTACAAATGAATCAGACATCAAGCAAAAGTTTAAACAGCATTTACGTCCTAAAAACCCAGTCCTCTAGTCCTCTTCCTTCACCCCAATTAACTACTTTCACCTTCTTTCTGAGACGAGATAACTTTTCAACAGCTTTCATGAGACCATTATAATAAAAGTGCATACATTAGATGCAACAAAAGTTGGAAGCAAATGGAACAATTTAAATTGTGTATTATAATACACGTACGAGTTACCTGGTGGTCGTATATTACTCAAATGTCTTCAGAGATTTCTTGTTTCATTTCGTAGATTTTCACGTTTTCACTTACTTAATGTGCGCTATTTAATATTTAATATTTTAGTTTTCGTGTATCGCCAGCTCTTTGATAGACATAAGACATTCAGTGCAGATGAAATAATAATCCGTTTCAACGAAATCCCATTATTTAAAGCACATTGCGCAAGAAATCTTGAACGCGAATAATTGTATCTACTACGAGATTCTCGTAGAGCTGCTTATTTCTCACGTGATATCTCACCGCTATTATTATTGTTAAAGACAGTATGACGCCACGTTTCTCCCAATTCTTAGTGAATGTGAAGCTTTTCTGTTTATAGTGTTTGTTGCATTCTTTATTTCAAGGTAGCGAAGGAAGCGTTATTTCATTGAAAAACTATTTTCCCCCCGTAGTTCCAGAGATGTCTTCGTCGAGTTTCCACTCCAATTTAACCAAACGAGCTGTACAAATGCATATGCAAGTGTGCATACTGATAGAAAAAGCACACAATAGTACAAATGTATAAAACGTGAAAGATGAAATAGTTGAACGCGAAATAACTTCTGGAAATTGGAAAGCTTTCCCCCTCCCAGCCTCTTACCCATTCACCCTCTTGACAATTTTGACTGATGAACTGGGAAACTTGTTCTTCCCGTATTAAGATGAGATAGAATTCCGACAAAGAAAGAATGAAAGTTTTATACAAGGAAACAACATTTTACTACAAAGACAACATCTTGGTACAAAAAGTCTTCCTCAGTTCTTCCCGATTGTTCAGAACTCACTGGGTGACAGTTGGCATACCCATTAATTCAAAGAGACTAAAGTACTTTCGAACGATGGAAAAGAAATAATGCAGATGTGACTTCAGTTGTCAAACTATTTTACAGAATAAGTCTGAACTGTTGATATGAAGAACTACGCGAAAAGCCAGAAGTGAAATATTACATTGATTCTTGAGAAGTCATTACATAAAAAAATAATAACATACCTAGCCTGATAGTCCAATTCTGTGCTACCAGAAATATAAATCGTGTTTCATATGCTTCTAAATCAATGTATATACTAATAGGAATTTGCAAAAGTAATAAAAGAATTCATGAATGGTCGAATCAGGCTCAGTATCCTTCTGCCTTCTGCCCCTAGACGAAGTTAAAGCTAAAGTTCAATGTGAACAGTTTGCTCTACCCTCTTGACATTCCAGTTTTGATTACATAATCCCATTTTCTTAATAAGCCCGCAACTCTGGAGTATACTCACAGGATATCATATTTCAACTAAGTTTTCCTTGTGCTAAAGCAGACTCTGTGAGCTTATTTTTTTCTTCCATGTGATATGATACTCACTCGGGTTCAGCAGGGAATAAGCCGTAAGTAGCCAGGATTAGAGAACTCTCTTGAATTCATTTTGCTGCTATCACCTTCACCTTCATAAAATATGAAACAAAATCCTCCCTATTAATTTTTGAGAGGAAAAGCAACACAAATTTGTGGTGGGGGAAAGCTAATTTTTAGGGTGCACTCGCTAAACTCCAATCCGCCTTTTTCAAGAACTTTCTTGTTTGCCCTGACTTCGGAAACAAATATCTACAAGATAGTAGACACGTCAGTTTCCAATATTGGTTCCACAAAATCAATACACATTTTATTAGCAAACTTAATGTCCATAAAATACTTTACAATTCCATTGAGTCTTTATTAAATGAAAATTATAATCAATCCAGTGCTTGATTCTGAAGCAGAATATTTTATTACTTCGAAAATATAGGGACGAACCCGGAGTTTAATGAAATGGTGCATTTACTTTCCCTATTTTGTTCCACACCACCTAAGACAATAAAGAAAAGTCAAAGCGGCCGTCACCACAATGTCATTTTATGACAGACAATATGAAAGCCCCAAAAGGGAACCACAACATTATCATCATCCACCCACTGCGGAATAAAGGAAACAGAACAATACACAGCATAAATCAGACAATGTCAAACATAGCTTTGAGATATTTAACCGGTGGTTTTCGTGGCTTTCTTCGTACTCACAACAAAACAGGAGATCGCCTCCTCCTCTCTTGACTTGCTGTGTGCAACAAAGTTTAATGGAGAAAGTTGGTCGACGAAAGTGATTAGATTAAAGATGTCTTCTTGGGACTTGACTTGACAAAGATACACAAGAGAAACTTCTTGTCTTTTAATGCTAGCAGGGCTATGATAAAGAAAGTCTGGTTTGCATTGTGGCAAAGAGGACTTTCTCTATCTGTGATTACTAGAGAAAGCCCTCTTGCAGGCATGAAACAAGATGACACAGCAACCTGAACCACAAGAATCATTACTTCCTAAGTCATGTACACCCAGGAGCAACTAAATGCTTCTTATATAAGCCTTCACATCTTCATATATCTCTCACCTTTACTGCGAGTCAAGGCTCACATTATTGAATCTCATCTGCTAATACCTTGTGGTTTAGTAGTTCTGCTGAAGATGTAGAAAATACGCTCACTCGCATCTTCATGATGTGAGGATGAGCACGACAGCAGGTCTTAATAACTTATTATTTTCTGTATGGAATGTTGACTCGGCGGAGTTAGGGTGTATCCTCAGGATAAAAATGATAGGTTGGTATTTAACTAACCAGAAAGCTTATGTTGTGCTTACTTTCTCCGTAAGTCTTTCTAAGAAAAGTAACGTAATAAGCTAACGAAGACCAAAGTTCTCTTAATAACTTTTCCTGTTTCTCTGTTTTGCTCTAGGTGAAGCCGGAAGACCACCACGTCTCATTGAAACTCCGGCAGACTCCGTCGTCCCTAAAAATGAACCAGCCACTCTCAATTGCCGAGCCGATGGTGACCCTCCACCAGAAATAAGTTGGATCAAAGATGGAAAACCTATTCGAGGTGACCAGAGAGGGTTAAGAAATCTACTTCCGTCTGGATCCCTGTTGTTCCTTCGGGTGAGTTGGTTGCATTGACTTCCACTTTCTTTTCCATATGTGTTATATAAAACCCAATGTTTGATGCAATTTTTATCGTGCACCTTCATTGACCGTGTAATATGTGTCTTTACAAAGCGGCAGTGGCTTTTTCAGTATGTAGGTTGTTTTTCTTCGTGGTAATGATAAAATGCATCGAAGCAAGGCCGTACTACTTGAGCACCTCTTCACTCTCTAAAGAAAGGGAAAAATCCGTCGGAAGTAAGCACTGCCGGTTTGAGTTCAATGAATGAAATATTTTCTTCCCCTGCATCCTCTCTTCCCTACCCTCTTGACTAACGTAATTTGAGCTTTCTCCAGGAGTGAAATTATTTTGTATCATTCCCATTCACTTCTCCTTCCAACTCCCCTACGGCTTTCTTTTAGATCCGAAGAATAAGATGTCGTTCTTCCAGTAAGTAAACTAGTAGCTTGGGTGAAAGTACAAAAAAGTGGAGGAGTGTAGAAGTATAGTGGTGGTGTTAGTGATGGTACTGTTCTTTCATTCTTCGACTCTGTTCTTCTGTCTGTCAGAATCCTTAATGAGATTTAACCGAAATAAATCTCAAGACCAAGGGAGGTCGGAATGCTCCTTTATTCAATTCCCTTGTCCTCCCTCACCATCTCTTTCTCTTTATAATATTTCATTTCATGGTAGGATGCCTTTTACCTCCTTTAAAGGAAGTTAGCTTAGGTTCTGAGCGATTACAAAAGGATTTGAAGTGCGTTGTGCATGCATCGACATACTTTGCATGATGGAACAACAGCAGCAGCCAGTCAGTTCCTGAGAGATAATGACACTATAAATGAAGAGGATTTAGTTGAGGATTTAAGACGCAAGCATTCACACCCGGTGTATTTCATGTGCATTAATCTGCAAGTTTTGAAAGGAGTAACGAAAACCAAAGCAATATCCACATTAATCTGCCCATGTGCCTTTGCTTGTGTTACTACCAAAATTATTCGTGGAATAGAGTTGAAAGTAGATAAAACATTTCCGAATAGTATTTAGTGCGGATAAAAAATTGTAACTGCAATAATTCTGGTGCTGAATTTATGTGTAGATAGGTTCCATTTATGTGCTGCAATTAAAAATGGATTGCACTCAAAATTAAATTTTAATGAACAGCAAGTGACAGTAGGGGAGACACTCTCAACTCCATGTCTGGGAACAGCAAATGTACTCAAATCTAGAGCGACGCATCTTTAAATCTCAGGCGAGGTTTACAAACACTGAGAAAAGAAAGCATGCAGGTTGCACTTCTTGCTTTTTACATGTTATTGGATAAACGGAGTGCATCCTATCTCATGCACTGGCTCAAAGTAAAGACATTGAAATGCACAAGTGCACTTTCAATCTGAAATCCAAAGCTCTTGGGCTCAGCCACTCCGTGTAACGACAATAAATTTTAAAATCCACTGCTTCCACTTTCTCTGCAGGTGCGGAAAGATCAAGACGCTGGGGTGTATGCCTGTGTTGCTAGAAACACGTTTGGGGAAGTCACGAGCCGGAATGCCACACTCGATGTTGCCAGTAAGTCACCATTAATCTCCATATATTCTTTTAATCTCATGCCCCATCTACATTTGAAAGGGAATTCATCCCCAAAATAAACTCTTTAGTGTGGCTTCGCTGATGTTTCCTTTCAAAGTAACAACCAAACCTTCCCAAACCACCACAGCCCTTATCAACATAATGTACGGTTTCTCTTGTACCCATCCTCCCCATTTGAGCTTTGAGTTGAGACATCATCAAAGTTACGTGAATGAACATACAATGAGTCTCAGCTCACCCGATCACCACTCCTCGTTAAGTCATTCTATTATAGTACTTTCACTTCGTTTCACTGAATCATTACATGTTACATTCACCTAGGAGAAAGTTTAGATGTATTTCATCTACAAACAAACAGAAAATGTCTCTTTAATTCACATTTGCATATTTTTCAACAAGAGTGTCAATGCTAAAATAATCAACAAAGATTTGACAAGTTAGATACACGTACAGGTCACAAGTGGAAAGCGGGCGAAAGGAAACTTTGCCGACAACTTGAAATTGAGAGGAATTCTCGTTCCTTTCATTTCGTAGAGCAAGTGGAATGATGAGGGCACTTTGTACACGTCAGAACTGAATAATGGAAATGCCCTACTCGTAGTGTAGTCTGTTCATTTCATAATAAGACGAAGACGAAGGTTTGTTGCCCAGAGTTAGTCTAATGGTTATGTCGTGAATGGTGTAGACGTGTGTTTGAAGCAACTCGTCTAATCTATCATGCACTTACAACTTACAAGTATCTTTTGATATGAAAGTGTTCGAGGAGAAAGATTCTTAGTTCCGACACTATTCTACTCTTAAGAGAAAGATATTTATCTTCTATTTTATTAAAGTCAAGAAACAATTAATCTTTCAACTTTCAACAGCCAGCCCCTTTTCAAGTTTCGTGCTTTAAAGCGAACTGAATCTTAAATTGTAATAGAAATCATGAAATTAACGATACACTTTGTCTTGTTACATGTGCCTGTGACGTTTGGAACCTTTTCAATTGAGATTGTGTAACATGAAACATTTGGTTAGGTAATTTTTCAAAGAGTAAGGTCGTCTGCTGCTGGTATTCTGCTGATCGGTTGTATGTGCGTGGGATGAGGAGTTGAGAAGAAACTGTAAGCCGTCAAGGCGTAGAACGAAAATATAAAATTCCATTACATGGAGAAACATTCCTCTTCCTTCAATACAACATGAGGTAGTTTTTCCACCATCTTACTTTTAGTTATGATTTCTTGATGAACTCAAAGAGGTTGCATCTATAACTCACTCTTCAACATACTCTTCCTCTAAAAGAGACTGATCATACGTATTCGACAATTTATGAGTTAGCTCATAAATAAAACTGTACAACCATTTAGTTCAACACACTATTGCAGAGAAAGTGTGTGTGTGCATATACCTCTAAATGCTCCACGTTAAAAGAGACTGATGGGTGTTTGCCAACTGTCCAGAGTGTGACAGACAAGGATGAAGGGTAGGAAGTAGCTTATACGACGTCTCTGAGGAAGTTTGATCAAGTACCAAGCAAGGACTAACTTGAAGCTTAAAGAGCACACTCTCCTGCCTGTTCTCCGGGCTCTCTCTTGGTTAGCGAGAGGAAATGAAACTGCTAAATCCAATAAAAACTTACACTCAGCAGCCCCTACCACCAACCATTTCTAGATCAGGCTCACTTCTTTTCAAGAAGGAAGTGTGGGCATGTGGATCAACCGTACGTGAAATTGATGGATTGGCAATTAACGAATGACTGATGGGATGTCTTAGACTTGCAATGTCTTTTAGTTCGAGACAGTCGTGTACATGCACACGCGGTGCTAAATAAATGACAGGGAGGTTGGCTTTTACTTTAAATCGAGGAGGGGGCTTTCTCCGTCACTCAGACGTGGAGAGTTTCGTATCAGATTGAAACATCTATTTAGATCCCCCACAACTCTTTTTCTTACTTTGAACTCTTTATTATTTTATTTTTAACTTTCATTGTAGTGGTCGGCAGTGAATTTTCACGGCATAAATCAAATGCTACAGTTTAAAATCTCTTGCTTGACATAATCTTCTGCCTTTTACTGTATTTCACTCATGCTGTCAAACTATAAATAAACTCATGCTCTATTTCTATCGAAGTAGTTAGTCCAAATCCGAATCAAAACGTGAAATTCAATTTTACAAAACACCAGTAGGGCTGAACCTTCGTTTGTAATGGGAAGTGAATGTAACTTAGGGATTTTTAGATGTAGGGGCATACAAATGAGTGTCCATACTTTCTTTGGTAGAAAATGCATCTAGAGAAACCAATAATGGTCGTGATCGTGGTAAAAAGTAGTTTAGAAAGAAGGGTTTGTAAACCACCCACTGCAAAACATGCATAATGCCCATTTGTACATTTAAAACTTTCACCATTTGCCTTCTCCGAGTTTATTTACCCAGATGTTTACTTCACAAATCAAATTTAATAAACGGTTACTTTTTACGACAGCGCTTGTTAAACTATGACTGATCACGTGAAGATTTCCGACGCTGATTTACTTGAAACTAACTAGGTTCCTTCTGCAATTTAACTTGTAGAAAGGTCGAATTGGTAACACACAAGAGGAAATGGGCAGATTCGTAACTTTAATTCACCCAAAATTTAATTACACGTTGTGAATTAGGTTTATTGCAATGTTGTATGTATACCAAGCGTATTGAATATATTCATTGCAAATGTTCTCTATCGAACTTAGAACAAAACACTTCAAGCTCAGGTATTAAAATCGGACATGATTGCATTGCTTCAAGCTGTAAAATTTTAACACTTAACTGTATTAATTGTGCTCGAAAAGCTCTAAATTAAACAACTCCTTGCGATTGCAATTCACTCCTCGAGCTTATGAACGAGCTACGAAAATTATTAGCTTCCAAAGTATACTGACTTTTTCAATGAGATCCTACAAAGTTGAACATGCTTATGCTTTGATTGCGTGTAATTTTTCAACAGTGCCCAACTTTGTACCAAAGATAAGGCAGTTTGCAAAATTATTTAACTGGGTTATATTGTCGTAGCTCATAAATGCTCATGTAACAAAATCTTGACGGTAAAGTTTCTGCCTGTAATACCAGAGTACCACACAAACGCAAGCACAGAGAAAGTCAAAATAGGTATATCCCGTGTGCAAAAGTAGACTGCGAATTCTTTGAATCACTTTTTTTCACGCAACGTTGAGGTTGGTTAGAAATAAACCCCGTATCATTCATCAGCTCAACTCCAGAGCATTAAATAACTACCCTGCTTATCACAAAACACAAGTGGTGATGTGATTTTTGTAAAAAGCCACAGAGGAAAGGCAAGAAATAAGTCGATCTCGTGAAACAAGCCTAATCCGATGTTTTTGACAAGGGATTTAAGAGAAGGAGAAATATGATGGGGGAATTAGTAAAGGAAGGAATTGGTTTCTTGTAGTAGTAGTAAAAAGTAAAAGTATAAGTGAAAGTCTGCTTGCTGTATTCATTTCCGTCTCGTGCTTCGAAGAAAGTTAAGCTTTTTGGGAAACTCCGATAGTCGTTCCCTGTCTTTATACTAGGCAACTCAGTGAGGAGATGTCAACATCTAGGTTGCAGACTCTATAGTGTAACTTCCACTGATAAACACACTTTGCTTAAAGGTAAGATGTGGCCAGTTAGGAAAGAGTAATAAATCAAATGTTGGGGAAATGATTATTAATGTCTACCGTGTGTACTACTGTGTACCATTTAAAACGATAATGAACAGATGTAAAACTCATTATCGATTGCACCAGTGTGGCTGAGTGTGGGCACAGGGTTCACGTGTGTAAAGCTTCACACAGGCATGCAAATTTCCCCACGTCCCTTGCACGGAAACAAATTCTACCCAGGAGTCGAGGAACGAAGCACGTCATGTCAAGCACATTTGGTGCTCGCACCAAAATAAACTCGGTGTTAACTGTTGTATGATATTTACTTATGATTAGTGGCTGTTCCGTACCATTGTGGTTCAGGCATTTTAGTACCTACTATGTCTCTTGGTAAAGTCATTTTCATGAATTTGGTTGACTAAACAGCTCGTAATTCTTTGTTTTCAAGCTTCCTTAAGTCGTTCTACCGATCTTATGTTTCAATTGCAATACTGTAATTTGCCGGGGGAAAATGTTATGTGTAGTTTGTGCAGAAAGCTTGGTTGGTCTTGTAGAACTTTCTTCGAAGTGCGCTAGCTATACTATTTCAACAAGAGCTAAGTGGGTCTCCCATTTAGAAGAATGTATAGTCGTTAACATACTGCTTTCTTTTATATTTGACAACTTTTGTTGTTAAATCGTGTGAGCAGGCAGGTGAACACAAGGATTGTGACATGTTGCATGTTTAAGTGAAATCAAACAAAGTCCTCTGAACAGGAAGTTGGAGATACGCAGAGCTGTTAAAGTTGGAATAAAATGCGAAGTCCCACTTGGTGTTAATGTATATCTATTAAGTGCATGTTAAGGCATGAGTAAAGCAAGATAAAGGCTCACTAAAATAATCTGCAAATTATTTGCACCGAGTACGGGTGTTCTAACAAAGAATATGAATAACAGTACCTTTGACTTTAACACTAACATTTTCTTTCGAACTCAACAAATAGCTTATTATGAATCAACGAGCAAACCTCTGAATGATTTTGTTCACCGAAACAGTTTGAGAGTGTGCGACTAGTTTTTATGCAGTAGTATTTATTTCAATAAGCTGCAGTATTGAAATCTGCACACAGTAAACAATACAATTAAAAATCGTAGAAATTCGATTAGGTCACAGTCACAACATAATAATAATACTTTACTAATAATAATACTTGACTAGCGTAGCATAGAACGTAAGCTAAATCCAGAAGAATAATCATATTTAAATATAAGTTACTGGCAAAGTAGTTGTTGGAAGGATTAATTGTTGCTTGTTAATTTGTGACTTAATATTAATTACAGTCTTGTTAGCACTTATTATCCCCTGAAAGAACAGTGATTCCATATAAGGCAGCAGCTGCTGCAGCGATAGCTATGAGTGACCATAGGAGTCCCCAACATCGAGGAGTTCCACAAAACTCATCGGCAAACATAACTGCGTCCGACTTTCCTTGTCTACCATTATCAATTTTCTTGAATAATACATCATGAAGGCAGTCATAAAGTGCATGAAGGGTACAAATTGTCCCAATGCATAACATGACCCATCGTAAAGGATGAACTTTCATCTCCACATTGTCCTCCAACGCCCACAGTGCTGCTGGAACAGCACCAACTAGTATCACAAAAACTCGGAATGTCATTCCAAAGCAGCATTTCATTCCGCACAATGTAGCGCTCTGGAGAGTGAAAGTGACATAAAATTAAACATTAATTCTGGAAGCTAGACTTGTACATGTATGATTTGTGTGGAACCCATACTTGAACGTGTAGAACAAACGCGGTGATGATGCAGGATGCAATGAACACACCAGCAGCAATTCGAGTTGGAAGTCTATCCCAAGTCATTAAAATGAAAAAGGCACCCCATACCACTGAACCAGTGTATCCAGCTGACAAAGTGATCCACCGAGTGCCCCCTTGACTAACAGTAACTCCTCCGAAGTTCTCATTAACCTGAAAAGTAAATTGAAAGTGTAAATACGTGACACTTGAATGTTCAATCCACCTAAGTCAATACAAATGTCCATTGACCGATTAGGCGAGTGGAAGAGAAAGATTCCCTAGGACGATTTTAATTATTCTGTTACCTCGATTCGTTTTACTCTTCCACATGTAAGCCATGTAGCAGACGCATGAGAGAATTCGTGTAGAAAGACCGCAACTAATTTAATTGGAGCAAATAGTGCTGATCTCCAAAGGATCCCTGTGATGAGGGCAGTGAGACCTATCACAATGAATGCTTCTGTTTGAGATGTATTGCAACAACAAAATCCATGCTGTTCCTTAGTTGTCGCCTTGAATCCTAAATCCCAACTCATTTTGATTTCCGCTTTTCCACTAACACTGGGATAGTTTTCAGTAAGAGTAGAAGTAATATTTTATAAAAGTAAATTAAAGTATTTTATGCAAAAATATATTTTCGTGTTATTATAATATTCAGATGATTGTTGACTGTAAAACAGTATTAACGTCTGGTCTGGTTTGAAGTTAGATACACAGTCACATTAAATGAGAACCCATTGATCTCAAGGTCGCTTATCTAATCAGTGGTTGTTTGTAGCGAGGTACATAGCACATACACAGCATCGATGTATGATGCACAGTGCTGCAAGATATCAGAAATTGCTTGACGCAACCTGATGATATCCCACAATGCTTTTTCACTCTTACTTTAGCACTCTTCATTAATTTGCAAGTATGAGTCACACTAAATATGTCTTGGTCAATTGCGGAAAGCTGATGAATAGTTAAGAGTCTGTAGATACTTTGCTGAGGAGTTTTTCAGGTGACTTTAATAATACTTATAGATTACCGTCTACTTTTCACTATTATAAAACACGCCAACACGTTGAAACTGGACGGAAACTTGTAGTGTTTTCTGATGTGTGTGTGATTGCGGAAGTATAACCGCCACAAATGCTGCTAAATATAACTTCGCTGACTCGAAGGTTGCATTTGCAGGAGTTCGAATTCTTCTACTTTACACTTTACACTGAAACCAATAGTGAATGTTTGCATAACTATATCCTATAGAATGAATATAATCTCACTAGACGGTGGTATCCACGAATAATCTCTCGCTTCAAAGGGCAAAGGAAAAAATTTATAGTGAGGAGCTAGCGTAACAAAATCCTTTACTAGAAGAAGAACACCAGTGTATTCATTTCTATCTTAAGAATTCCCATAACCATATTTGCACACCCACACTGCTTCTATACTCGGAGCAACACTATGTAGAATTATCAGTTGAATATGAAGGGACTTCAAACACATGACATGGTAATGGTAAGTTCAATACATGTACGCTTGTACATGACCTGCGAAGGACTTCTAATTTTGCTACCTGTTAGGTTATAAGTATAAGTCAATAAAATGATATGTTTACTTGTGAATTAAAGAAAACTAAAATCTTAAACAAGTATTGTTGTTCACAAAAATCTACGAACATACTCCAATAAATTTTAAGCAGAAGATAACAGTACACATATCTCTATGCAGATTTTTCCTATATTTTGTGGAATTACAAGTTGATGATGCGAATTGTATTAGTTTCCGAAAATATTCGAATGAGTATTGTCGTATGCTGCTAATTCGGTCCGTAGTGAGAAGCGCACTTAATATTTGTTCACGTTCTAAGAATTTGTATGCAGACTACACAAAGCTATATAACAATGAAAATGACAAACAAGGTTCAGTGATTTTATGTCAAAATTTCTATACTGGGAAGAAAGAGAGAAGCAATTTACTCAAAATGATGCATCCCTTTGCGCAAATTTATCTGGGAAGTAAACAAGCCTTAAAGGGAAATCCTCGGGTGAGCGAGTACAAGGGTTGAATACAAAATCAACGACTGATTTTAGTTCAGGATTGGCAACTTACGTGACCAGGTTTCAAATTTTGAGCTCAGGAAATTAGTGAAAATTCTTGAAGTTTCTTGTTAACTTGAAAAGGTAGCGATTGCCAACTTAGCTTGACTTTTGAAACTTGACGAGGCTGGGTATTGGAAAGTAAGAGCCTCATTTAATATTGTTATAGTAAAGCCAAATGTTGTTGGATCCATTTTTGCAAAATAAGTCATTAAGCTCAAATCAGCTCTCAAGATTTTCAGAAGTTAAGGATAAAAAAATTTGTGTAATGGCTAATCAAATCTAATTAGTCACAGAGACCAAAGTCATTCAACTTGTAGAACTGAACATTTCCGAATTTAGTGTTTCTGCAAGCAATGTGCGAACTTCTTGGCTTTCTTTAAATCGTAAGGATTTCTCTGTAAATTGCCTGTGTTGACTAAGAATTGCTGAGAAAGTAAAAACTGCTATAGACTAGGAAAATTTGGGTGCACTTGTATTTGTAATGTAATCGTGATTAGATCTTCCATGGTCATACCTTAGCATTCTTGAAAGTAAACTCAATGTAGTTTAGTTTGATACTAAAAGATTTTAACTAGCGTGTTTCAATTCTAAAGCACACAGGCTACGTTGTTAGAGTGAAAGTTGTTTCATCGGATTACATAAGGAAGCTCAGACATCAGAAGCCCATAGAAAATCTACAAAATATAAGGGTCGGTGAAATAGGTTTCATCGAGTTAATGCTGAACGTGTGAACGTGTCTTGTGCTAACCACATCACGTAGAAATGAATGCAATACATGGCTCCCTTACACATCCACCAACCATTATGTTCGTGGAGAGAAGGCATAAATAGGAAATCAGGTTAGAGACGAGGGGAGAAAATAAAGAGGGGTCTAAATTACCCATGTATGGCAATAACGGCATAAATATCTAAATGGTTTTTTGTACACCAAAGGGAAAGGTATTCAAAGAAAGCCAGGAGAGCAAGTCAATGGAACAGAGCACAAAGTTTCTGTGTGCAGCAGCTCTTCTCACACATTCTACGTACGATGATATTTCAAGAGGGAAGGATTCAGGTTAGTTATAAGTGGAAGTGGATGATAGGGAAATGTTGAATGGGGAAAGGAGAGAGATGAAATTGTGCGAGAGAAAGGTAGTAATGGTCGTAGCAGCTGAGTTAAGCTAAAGTGAGCATGAGTATGGGGAGAGAGGGGTTTATTTTATAGGTGGTCATCATTCTGGATAAAATATTGGCCAATCTAAGAGACATTTATTGTGATTTCCTGACACCTAAGGAAATGGAAAATTTCTGGGAAGGAATAGTATAGCTACAATGTTATTTCTTAGCTACCACCTACCACCGTGTTCAACGATGAATATAGAATCGTAGGGAAGTTTATATGGTAGGGTGAATGCAGATGGAGAAAATTTGGGTCTGTTAAAAGTGCAGAATCGAAAGGAAATCAAGACTCAATTGCATTTATTAAACTGTCTACAGTTGCATCGCATTTAGGTATTTGGTTATTTGTGGCGCTTAGCTCATCGGTGGCTCATACTCTGTCCCATTTTTTCGAAAATTTAGTAATTTGTGTAACTGTAAATCTTTCTATGGAATGCTAGGCAAATGTAAAAGGACTAGCAGTCTTAATGATCATTAACAAAAACACGATGTGTTAAGCATACTATTTATAAATAAAGTAGTGATTCTTCTACTGTTGATTCTGCCTAATAGCCTACTAGTAGAAGTTTATTAAATAAAGTCTCTCCTGACACGGACCAACCCCTGGAGGGACAACCTGATTTGCTAGTCAATTACACAGTTTTCTAACGAGGCATCTAATACACACATGACAGCATTTGCACATTTACATACAAATATGCCTCATGCTGAGACCACAAGTGACTAACTTACCGCTGATAATCGTCGGAGAAGTCTTTATAATTATGCATTGATACCATTGTATTGATTTGAGCTTTCACTGTTTACAATAAGGGCTGCTATAGTTGTACCTGTAATCTGGAAATGAGTTACCTGAAATAGGCCTACATAAGCGCGATTGCGTGTAAAGAAAATCGAAAAAAATGTTCTTGGAACAAAACAGCTCCTCATCACTACCTTAAGTCTTGTTTGGATTTAATGGGGTTTTAACATGAACATAAATCCATTTGTATTTTACACTTGTACTACGACATCGTATCGAAATGTTTGAGAACTCTGCTGTAAACCATTAAAACTCCTGAGTTCAATTAAATATTTACTTATACTGCACTAATGCATATCTTGATTAATTCTTGAACACTTGAAAAACTCGTGGTTGAGGATAAACTAATTACTGTTTAAAATATTTAACTATTCATCACTTTCATTTGAAGACGTTTTTCGTGTTAAAAGGATTTTCGTTGTTACATTTGCGTGTAAATCAGCTAGAGCTTATGAGCTTCTGTGAGAGTCCAAACATTTTCTACACCGTTATTTGCTCTGATAAGGCTAATTTATTGCAGGTGAATGATGAAGGAACTAATGACCATTCAGTGTATGCCATTGCTTTCTCCCTAATAGCAGTAAAGCTTGGAGAGCTCTGGAAGTGTGTATATATACAGTCGTGTAGAAGTATGAAATAATAGCTTGTAATGAAGTGAAAGGTAATTAAGAAGGCAATTTTTGTACATTAAGGAATGAGGGTGACCGGTGAAATATTATTTAAATTAGTTTTGGTGACATCGGTTTAATTTGAATTCGACAGGGTACACGAAAGGTGTTCAAGCACAAAGTTCACGTACGTTCCTTCCGTACGAATGCATAGAAGCTTGTTCTAGAACGAGTCTTTCCTGCTAAGAAAGTCGTTCTATAAATTTTTTCATTTCAGATTGTAGAAAAGATAAGATAAAGTGTCTAGTAATCATACCTTCAAAAAGAAATATCGATTGTATCCTCTTAGCTTTGATAGAAACAATGAAGAATTTAGGGTGAAAGGTTTAACGGGCAGAAGAAAAGCGAAAGTATTCATTAATTCTTCTTCCTCGAGTTGAGAATTTTTCGATTACCTTTTCCTTCCTTGGGTCTAACAAATGACTGAGTAGTATTTTGGGAGAAATGATAAGTTCTTCTCATTATTTTTCTCATTGCTCGATTTGCTCTTCTCAAGACCCGCAGTGAAGTGGCAGCCATTTACTGATGAGAACACGAAAAATACGAAGGAATTCGTGTAAGAAAGAAGATTCGTCTATCCTTCCCTGTCATTATCGTCATCTCACTGTCTCTACTAATTGACACATTTTTCATCCTTGAAATGCTTCATAAGAGTAAAACTAAAACTCACTTTTATTTCCCTTCATCATCCATCCCCACATTCCTTTTTGAGCGTTTTCAACTTTGTCATTTTCTCTGCTAGTATTCTTACTATTTTCCAAGTTTCTTCCGGTGTTTTCCAATATCCAGTCTGGATTCTTGCCTGAAAAACGATTTTTTTCGGACTCTCGATTAAGGGAAAGTGTATACTAAACTTTGTGGATTGTGAAGTAAACTGGAGGAAGTATATTTCACAAGAATTTCAGTGAAAGTCGAATTATTACACATAATTTAAGCAAGAGCCCACACATCGATACTTATTATTAGCCTGGTTAACTAAAGTAGGATATTTTTAATGTAATAATAGTCTCAGAAAAGCAGGTGGACAACCCACTCACTACAGACATGAACTTTAGGATTCGTATTTCAGTTTTTGTAGCAATAATTTGTGGCACTGACAACTGAAGCTTTCGGGAAAGATGAATGAATTAAGAAATCGATTACGCACTACATAAAGGCCTGAGTGGCTTGTGGTTATTAAGGGGAAAGATTTTCCCAGTCTATATCTTCAAGTATCATCCAGCAGGATGAAATTAGAGACGGGCGAATGAAGACACAGTCACAGTCACAACGAATGAAGATGGATGGGGAGCCAAGTGAAGTAGTAAGTAATTATGACGGAGTGATTGAAATTGGAAAACTATCTGTAGCAGTTTCAGTATAAAGTTCCAAACTGAAGTTTTCAAGTTTGAGAGGTAGAGCTGAGAATTGTACAAATGTTTCATTCCAGCTCAAGGAAATGATACTGAAGTAGATGAAGGGAATGATGGGATGTGTTAATAACATTACGTAAATGAAATCGTCACATCAGGCACAGAAGTGCATGCGTTTTCAATGGTTAGATGTCGAAGGGTTCATAAAAAGCAGAGATATCCTTGTGCTGCATATTAATTCGAATTGGGAGTGAAAATTTGGGATTGTATGGAAATCAAGGTGATGTTATTATTATATTTTAGTGGGTAATAATTCGCTATGTATCTCATCACAAAAACTATTGAATCACAATGTGCAAATTCTCACAATAATAAAAACAGCAATAACATTTTACAGACGAGTCCTACTGTAATTTGGCTGAAACTTAGGGACATCTTCTACCATTAGAATCAATATGTAAAGTACCCTGAGTAGCAAAATATATAATTATTAATGCAATGGTTTTTTATTATTATATCTAAAGGGGTGGAGTCCTCCGCTATAGATTAGCAGAGTATTCCTGCCGCCGAAGCCATTTAAGACTTATTGCAGACTCCCCAGGTTTGAGTTATTTTGGGTTTCAAACCCCACACGATCCAACACGAATCTACCAGACGTGGCAATAGATGTGCCAGTCTGGTGTGGGGGGTAGTTAAATCTCAGGCCCCTGCAATGGCGAGGGTTCTAAGATCTGAGGTTCCCAAGAACCTAATGTAAGTGCCACTCTCAACGAGGGTCGAAAGCGGCCCTTACACTCCACACCATTTAATCTAGGACGGATGGGTTTTAACCTTCCGTCCTTGACTTCTCCTCCGCCGTAGTCACGTTAATCAAAGGATTCCTCTAAAGTAACTCGATAGAGGCCTTTAGAAAACTCCCTTCCTTAGTAGGCCACAGGAGTCTCGTTGAAATTACCCAACGCCTCCACAGCTTACAACCTCTCTTACGTCTTTTGAGAACTGAGGTCAGCCCTTACGGGTATAGGAGGTTGGAGAGACCTACTCCTTTCGGAGTGTGACTGAGGTTCCCCCACCCCCAGTCCCCTACATGGACTAGCACTCAGGTTCCTGGATGCTGGTGTGGGCTTCCTAGAGAGAAGCCT
>JAQGBV010000676.1:0-23206 GCA_034698685.1 Isotomurus pseudopalustris
CATTCCTCCAAAAGACCCAGAGACGAAGTACACAGGTACTTTCAAAGATTCAATAAAACCTTCACTTTTTAATCCACTTTCAGCGAAGTCCATTTCGTCCGAGAAAACGAAAAATGTCGTGTTAACACCTGAAGGTAAAACTTCCATCATCTTTTTCATTGCACTTTTGAAGTATTCGATGGGAACGGTGAAGTAGTTCTGCTTCACAAGGTCTCCTCTCCTCACGTGAACTGCTACTGAAAACTCTGACCTTTCAATCAGTTCCTTCCACTTCTTGTAAGACACTGTGGCGTTGTGTACTTTCACTTTGATTGTCTTTAATTCTTTGGAGTACGCTTTGAAAAGTGCTTCATCGAAACAATAATCGTCCATCAAGTAATACGGAGTTGTTTCCTGAACTTCTTGAGGTATTTGAGAAACCATTGCGGCTTCACCACAGGACGTATGTCGGGGTTTATTCTGTTTATTTATTTCGTCATAAGAAACTACACTTGCACTTGGAAGAATAAGATGATCCAGAAGGTATTCACGTTTTCTAGAGTTATTGCTTTCTATTATGGAAGAGTTCCTTACACTCAATGGCTCTGGTAGGAACAAAGGAACATTAAGCTTCCTTGATATTGCGTAGCCTGCTGCATAGAAAAATAATTGGTTTCCCAGGCCGTGTTTTGTGCCGATTAAAACACCAATTGTTTTAAATTTTGAAACAACACTGCTTTCAACAGGATAATGGTGAGTAACCTCTGATGTTTTGAATTTCAGAGTTATAACTATGAATACAATCACAGAGGCTGTTGAACACAGCAATAGTAGTTTTGAATTCAAGTAAGACCACATTGAGGAAATTGGATTTATTTAGAAATACAGTCAGACTGTTTAGAATTCATTTGATTATAGGAATTAAAATTAATCACATTTTTTCCTAACTTTTTACAGGAATGATCCTATAAAATGTGTTTTTGTTAACTAATTAAATAAACTTGTAGTAAGATCCACACAAGAATATTTAAACCTGAGTTCACATATTCTGACAACACATTGACTAATGTCGGGTACAATATGGTGAGGACAGACTGGAAAAAGAATGCATGCAAACCACCATTAAATACACGTGTATCTTTACAGAGTAAATAATCGTTTCTCATTGATTTTTGTCTCTCCTGTCCTCGAGTAGACAGACAGGGCATGTCGGGTGATAAAGGACTTTATTACTTTATCGGGATAGAGCAAGCCATATGCTTACAACCAGGACGAGACGAATTCATGGATTGGCTTGTTTGTAATCAACTGAATATTTATTGCTCGACGTGATAGTACATACGAGATAATTAATCTTATGTGTTGTAAAATCTAATTGATATGTTGGCTCCGACGCATTATTGGGATGATAGGAGTAAAGAGCAATCCATCTGCTATCAATATAAACTAAGGATAGGTCATATCGTGTGGTAAAAAAAATTAGAAATGTGTTTAAACTATTTTTTCTCCAGTGGAGCTCATGAGGATCTACTTATTGCTGCTGAGGAGAGTGTACACTGTCCTGCGATAAGAAATTGGAGTTCAGGATCGTGTGAAACACACAGAGTTAAATATGTTAGTCTCGTATTCAGTTTGGAACAATGTTAATTTATTTGTTCCAATATATTGCTCAATAAAAAGAGTTATTAATATTAAGACTAAAGTTTTCTGTTCAGTAACCTTTTGTTGAACTACATACGATTTCGGAGAATGGGTTTTTGGACCAATTGAAAGGATAATCAGTTCTTATTTACTTCGCTTCTGAGATGAAGTGGGATACAAGTTAATAACTCTGCCTCATCGAGAACAATACGCCTTGTCTCCATGAATGATTGATAGTTAGATGAATTCATTTTGTTACCTATGTGCGAATACATTCTGGGTGAATAGGTAGATGAGTTAGGAGAGATTCAAATTGAGTACTACCATTTCCACGTCTACAAGTAATCCTGTTGTAGGGAGAAGCTGAAAAATTGACCTTTGAAGTCCCCCCTTGAGTAAAAAAGCAAAAGATATTCTATTGCGGTAGAAGACTACGAGTTTCTTTATTTATAGCAGGACTTGATAAGATGTCATTTAAAATTAATGTCGGAAATTTAGGAGGTCATATCTCTTATTATCAAATAGCCGGTTTATATTCCAACAATATAATTCACCACTTACAGTTTAGAGATTTTTGAAATTTTACGCTGTCTGTTATATTTTTGTGTGTAATAATTCTCTCTGGCCTTATAAACCGAGATTAAGTTTGTTCCTAAGAAGAAGTGAAAGGTTTGTTAGGGTCAGGGTAGAAGTTTATTTACAGGTCACATCAAAGAGAAGTTTCCATTTGGTTCCATGCACAATCCATTGCCTTAAGCTCACAAAGACTCGATACAATTGTGGTGATTCTGTGTAAATTCTGATTCGTGATTTCAATTTTAAATGTTTTCAGTAATCAAATGTACACGAATCCAGATGAATTAACCAAGGAAGATGAAGTGTGATGTCGTACAATTGAACTCATAGATGTAGACGCTTTTAAGGTGAAGCTAATGATGATTTGTTCAAGGCAGCTTCACCGTTAATCTCCCCGAAAATGGCAATCTAATAAACTAGTGACCATTGATATCTCAATCAGTCACTCTTCACATCGTTGATCAAAAGAATCCTTTTAATCACAAGGAGAACGTGGTGTTCCGTACGAAGAAGTTAATTTAAAAATGAAGATAATCCGTATTGATTTAAAATAATTTTGGTTTTTTCTTATATTTTATTGTATTGCTGATTTATCTGGCTGATTGGAATTAATAGCTAAACAAGTCAAATTGTAGAAAAGAAGCATTGGTAATATCACCGGGAGTTCTTACGCTCACGAAGAACGAAAAATAATGAAAACCGGGGACAAGGAATCTAGGACGTACATCTGCAAGCATTAACGGATTCTGTGCATGTTCAGATGTTTGAAATTACTCAAAATGTTTTTCATCAATCTGCTAGGGGCGTAATAATAACGCTAATTGCGAAGACAGGTAGGTAAGGTATTGAAAACTCATGGTTCATGCGTAATTTGTTACATTAGTATAAAGTTGGACAATTAATTTTCATATTGACACAGTCCTTCAGTAACTATAGTTAATCGTCTATTCCTAGCTTTTATTTCACACATCCTTGATGCTTTAGTAATATGAATCGCAAACAAATCTCTGCTGACACCTGTTCAAATTTTTTTATAAATGCATGTGAGTTACATACGAATTAGTTCGACTGAATTTGAGTGATTAACTTGGTTTTTCTGATGGTTGACTAGATATTCAATAAAAATTTACAGCAATATGTCTTGAATCGTCTGGATTTTATTCATCCTAATTTACATGATAAATAGATAGATAAAGCATTTGTAGTGACAAGGACCGACCTGATAAGGATATCATTATATCAATTTAAAATCTATTTTAGTCTAAAGACGTCTTGTGGATAAATAGCTTATTATACATTCGGAACAATAAGTGTAAGTAAACAATGAAGCACTCACTTTTGTAAAGCTTAAACCTTCCATCTTACTCCAAATCCAGCTCCATTATAGTCAACAAAACTGTGTTTCAATACTTATCTATTCTTTAGGATAACGATTCTAATATTGCTTCTTCTTTCCATTAAATTCATCAATGGCCTTAATCGTTGGTTTTATTACAACTTTATCTGCATTGTCTTTTATTAAGTAAGCAGCCCACCAACTGAAAATAAGCTACCGTTTGATATCACAATACTTTTACACTGAATCATCTGGTCGAACTCCTCCAGATTCGTCATTCCTCCAAAAGACCCCGAGACAAAAACCACAGGCACTCCCAACGACTCAATGAAGCTTCCATTAGTCAGACCATCTTTTGCAAAGTCCATTTCGCCCGAGAAAACAAAAAATGTGGTATTCACACCTGAAGACCTAACTTCAATCTTCTTTTTCATTGCATTTTTGAAGTATTCGATCGGAAAGGTCAAGTAGTTCTCCTTCAGAAGGTTCACAAGGTCTTCTTCTCCTGACGAAAACACACCTACGAGCCAGACGCCGCGATAAACCCGCCGCAACCCACACGCCTCCCGAGTGAATTACATATACCCCTATTTTCAACTTCCGGTTCCAAAACACATGCTAACACATAACTAAATAACTCGCAGATACCTCTGTGTTCAATTCTAATCAGAATGTGGTCAAATTAATCAGTATGGATTAGCATGGATTGGATGGAGTGTTTGCAGAGATTTTTTATTTAGTTTAGAGATTACTAATCACTATTCTAAAAAATCTCCGCGAACACTTACAGTCCATAGTCTTTAAAAATCCATGATAAGCCCACGCTAAGGGATTGCATGATTTTGACTTCAGTGTATGATAAGTATTTTTGTCATGTGTAGTAGGTGTATTAAATGAGGAAATGCATTGCACACAAAAATTAGCATGACCTTTAAAATAGGAAGTTGAAAAAAATGGTATACGGGGATTTTTACTATGGTTGTTAGCATGGAATTTGGAACCGGGTATTGACTACATTGATTGGTGCATGCAAATTATTGATGAGGCTTGTCATTCACGGCATGTGAATCGCGATCGCTTCATAGGGATCATGGCGTGTCACGAGCGGCGTCGTGTCGTTCGTAGTGCTTATGGATAGACGTACAGAACACTTCACATGATCTAGAAAAGATTTTAACAATTTCTCATTACAAATACCCTTGAAACAGGCCCTTTTTGCAAGAAGTAAGGGCATTGTCAACATACCTGTAACGAAATTTCCATTTTGTCATTTGGAGACAGGCTATAATTTTATTCCCTACATAAAGTTCATCCCAAGAAAAGCTTGCCCGTCAACGGCAGAAGGTCACGGCTCCCAAGATCACTCGGTAGTCTCGATCTCTTATTGCTCCTTCCACTAATGGGAGAAGTAGGAAATAGAAACCAGATGGAAGTCGAGACCTTAGGAAATTGAAGCGGAAGGATGAAGTAATTCAATCAGTACTGTCCGGAGTGTCCCAGGAACTCCAGGCTTGTGCTCCTTTGGTCATTCTTTCATCCAAGCGCATTTTACCAATCGCAAGGTTTGGGTCTATACTTCGAGTGGTGGTGGCGACTTCATGAACCACGTGAAAGTCTCAACATCGTCAATGTCAAATCGAATTTACGCTCCCAAAAAAATCCATTTTCATCTGGGTAGAGGATGGGATGTGACCCATGACTTGTGGTCTTCCAGAATTTGCGAAACCTTATGGATCTCAGGAGAACCTCTCATCGGTGATTTTATGAAGGAATACAGAATATCCTCAACTACCGTTGGTGAGGCCTGCAACCTAAACAAAACAAAATTATCGGATATTAAAGTCCTGTATTTCAGTTTCACTTTGTGAAATTGGCATAATAGATTTCCACAGAACATAAACAACAGCTGTAAGAAATATTACAAGGGCGGAATAAACTACAATGTTGAAAGTACTACGATACGAACAAAATATAATTTTACGTTTGAATTTTCACGTAATCAATTTCTCGTGAATTTGTCAGATGTTTTATGTTCTTGTATACATTAAAAGTTCAAAACCACTTCAAATTCTTTTGAGTGCATGCAGTTGATTTTTAGGTGCATTTAAACTGTAATTAAAAAGACGATGGGTTGTTACTTTTGCCAAAATGTTAGCTTCACATTATCCCAATGATGTTGTTTGTCTTCCAGGTTCTTGTGCGGAATTGAAAAACTTCAATGTGTAGTTAAAATGAATTACCTTCTGATCTGCAAATCGCACAACAAGTTCAAATGTAAATGAATAGAAATTGCGCGATCTATGTAATTGCAATGTGTAAAATACAAATGACATATGATAATTTTAGCATCAATTTCTTAGCCAGTCTCACCTGTTCATCTTCCTCCTTTGTTCGGAATCGAAAAATGACCTTCTCGATCAGCTCTTTCTCTTCTTTTCACGTCAAGACGTACTTTCTCCTTGCTAACAAACTTGCAGGTTCCACGCAGGCCAGTTGTGGTCGATTTTCGATTGAAAAAAACCTGCATTATGGAATGTGGGCTGTAAAATAAACTCTTCAGCTGTCCAAACAGCCTTGTTAGTACTAAGGATGAAATAAATCAACATTTAATCTTCATGTTTTAACTCTTAAGGATATTTATGACATGTGTTATATTTTTTGAAATACTTACATGGATGTGTTAGTTTGGTATTTATTTCAAACCAAACAATACAACAATTAATGCAGATTAGTTCTTGAATGGTTTAAATATTTTTATCTTCATTTTATTCCAAAGGGGCTGTACGGGCTGTTTAAGTAGTGTTTAAACTTGGCGGTTGAGTTACAGAGGAACAATTTCAAGTTTGGCGGTTGTGGAGGGTGGAGCGTAATTTTCAGTGGAGTATAACAATCTGACACGAATGCTAGGGTCACTAATTGGTTGAAAAGGCATCTTTGCGATTTAAGGAAGTCATAATTTCCCAGCACAAATTTGACGAAAATTCGACGACAATAGGAATTTTATATCTCAAAGTAACATTGAGTGTGTGAACTGCATCAGATTTTCATCCAAGAACTCGCCGAACAAACAAAAAACAATACTGTTTGAGCCAGAGGTACTTGCAATATTGATGGATTCATTTTTAGTGTTATTAAAGCATTGGCTTACAAGTTAGAACATACTAACAATCAGAATTTATACTCATTTTAGTTTCAAAGTTGCAGAAGATACAAAAATCTATCAACTTGCATCACAGTTAACGTGAAGAAGTATGTTAGATGCTTTCCCCACTTTCAAAAACTTTAATGCTTCCACCACCGAGAGGAGATCACTATCTTTTGTCAATTGATGCTGATAGTTACCTGAATAGATAACAATATTCCAGAATGTGCAGCAATCCTGTTACAGTAAACGAAGCTGCGAAGCAAGGATACAGTGTAGGGTAGGATTAGGACTAAACACGGCTTGATGCTGCTACGCCACTATTTTTCTTCCGTCATCATGCCCAGCCCATGAACCCAGCCGGGAAATTCAAGCAACATCAGTGAAAAACAAAACACTGCTTTCTATTCGATCTTTGTATCCCAATAAATTCAATTTCTCAAAAAATACATAACGACAACTAACATCCTTTATCTAAACGACGTTCACCACGCCGACAATTTGGAAATCTTGATATGGGTTCCATTAAACCCATTTCAATTTTCATTACAAAAATCCGTAGTTCGTTTGTGAGCTAACATCAAGCAAAGCATCTATTTTTGTGTAAATATTCAATCACACAATGAAATTCCCAGGAAGAAGGTGAGTCTTCCAAAACAAGTCGATCGATCCGTCGTCGTCCATTTTAAATTTTACTTAATTGCTGGGTAAGTAGTGACAAAATGTTATTTTTGAGCAATATTGTTTTTTGGGCTTAGAAATTCCAGTTATTACCATTTAGGGCTCCTGGTCTGCTAATAAAACATTTCCTCAGCACAATTTTTTATCTCTAACAGAAGTTCAGATCTGCTATTTACAACAAAATCAATCAGGGAAAGTAATCTCTACTCAATTACTCAATAATAATTTGAAGATAAATGAAATAGAAACAGCAAAAAAAAATGGGTTACTGTGCTTTATCCACATCTTTCATTACAATTATTTATGCATATATTTATTGCCAACTAATACTTGATCTTACAATTACAGAACGTTGAGCTGGCGATTTCTCAATGGTTATGCGAATGAATTGCAGAAGTACAGCTGAGCACCACACTGACTAGACAGGATATTTTTGACTCTAACTTTGCTGATTATATTCTGGAAGTTCAATTCAAACTGTGAAATCCACAATTTCAACTACTGTCCGTATTACCTTCAACTGGGACCTACATAAAAAATGGAAGTTTGAGGCACATTATCGCATATTGCGTATTCTGAACTACACTGGGAATAACTTATCGACAAACTTTGGTAAGCCTAATATCAGTTTGTTGTTCTTAGTTAGCTTTTGTACTCCAAAACATGATAAAATTTAATAAATAATTCCTTTCTGTTATCCAGGTAAGCTGACGTCAATTTATATCACACGCAAATCCATTTGACGGAAATATGGACAGAGAGAAGCAGCTTCGGGATTCTGAGCATCAATATATAAATAAATAACTAACAAGACATGAATAAAATAGTAAACAATTAAAGAAGTCTAG
The DNA here is from genome assembly GCA_034698685.1 of Isotomurus pseudopalustris. Lineage (NCBI taxonomy): Eukaryota > Metazoa > Arthropoda > Collembola > Entomobryomorpha > Isotomidae > Isotomurus > Isotomurus pseudopalustris. The sequence continues at coordinate 8,204 of JAQGBV010000676.1, forward strand.
ATATCCAAAACACCCAGTTGTTAATGAAAGCAGCATTTGAAATTATTTTGCCATTGTACTTTATTACTACTCTGTAAAAGTTATTTATTCTTAAAGAGACATAATTTAAAGTAAATACTGAACCCTATTTTGCACCCACAGATAACTAGTGTGTTTTAGTAAATAATGAATAGGGAGGAAGTTATAGATGATGACCAATGTAAACTTAGCATTACGATGACTTCCATGAACAAATGTGTGAAACAATTGTATTTTGCATTAAAGCAAAAGAAAGTGAGGTCTCGTAGTAGTTACCATTCTGCGACAACAGAGGAGGTGGAGTGCATATTGTGGAAATTACAACTTCAGACATTCATTCACATGAACTTGTCTCAGGTGCATCGTAATGTGTAGTGATGACTGGCGATGGTTACTTTTGTGAAGACGAAAATGCATTATGAATTGGAGCCAGGAGGAGGAAGTTGAGACTGAGCAGGCTACCACGACAAAAATATGTGTCTTCATTCACATCAATCTAGAAACCAACTTTTAAGTTGGATCTTACGATTTATTTCCTTTGTTCAATCATTGTTTATGGTTTAACAATGATCACACTGGTCATGGTTATGTCACATAAGAGTGAAGTTCAAGTGATGTAAAATCCACATTATGTACATTATGGAACTTCTGCTATTTTCAAACTTTTAAGTAACAAATTGACCTAAGAAAACTGGAAAAAAGTAAAACGTTGTCTTCGTTTAATGGAAATGGTAGGTCGTAGTGGCGATGATGAATGACTGCAGTCGACAGTGCTTATAAATTAAAGTCACGAATTCAATCCTCTGAAAGTTTTGAATCTTTTAGCTTTCTAAATATTCAGGCTAGAAACATAACAGTTCTTATTATTGGATAAATTATGTAATTTTGTATTTTTGCTGGTCTTAAACGTTGAACTCCAAATAGCGATTTGGTGTAATTTAGTTCTCCATAACAGTAGAAAACTGAGGAAGTGGCTTTCTCAGTTATCCCATATCTATTAGGATTGACTGTTACTATGATAGGAATCTCATGCGCTTGAATTCTGAACTTACAAAGACTATGTTTCTGGAGGAGGCGTTGAAAGACGCAAGTGTGTGACAGCTCTCATTTGAAGAGTGTGTTAGTTGGCTGTGCTGTAGCAGAGAGATTAACGAACATGGGAAGTGGTTACTATGAGCTCAAATCTATTTGCCAACTTGAGGAAGTCAAATCTGCATTGAAGTATATGGACACATTGTTTCTACTCCTACTTTATTAAAATTTGTATTTTTCTCAAGATTTCCAGTTTACATTCCATCACACAATGAATGCGGAATTACTCGTTGCAAGATGTTTTCTATTGGTACAACAAAGTAATGCAATTTGATTCAATAGCTTCAATTTATATATGAAGTTTCAATGTAAAAGAAAGGGAGAACTATTGAGTGGAATTATTGTTAGATGAGTAAATAACACTCGATAAATTAGTGTTACTACTCAATCTTTAATCATGACCGTTATGAGGATTTATTATAAACTGGCCGTGTGTGCTTCATTTTATACTGCTTTTATTTTTTCTTCATTTCTCCTCAAGTCAGTATAATTTGTGTGCTGAGTTTGTAGAAAGTGAGTGAGTGTGGGTTGAAGGATGAAGAATGCGCTTGTAATTGTTCGTGATGAGTCAAGCAGAATGGCTCAGGGGAGGAAGGTAGAAAGACGGGATATTTACCTCCAAACGAAAAGTCGAGACACAGGCCAGTTCCTCTTTACTAATAGCTGTTGATTCAAAATGCACACATGTTCGCAATGAAACCAACTTCCCAGCCACTTGCTTGCTGAAATGAATTTAACCTGATTATTACTTACAATCGGTTGCATTGGTTGAAGTCACACATCTTATTTTGCGTATTTATGAATTGCCAGCTTCACAGAGTCCAAAGTAAAGTTCCTTTTCTGTTGATACTGCTTGGATGAAAGATGTAAGGTTATTTACGAAGTGACGGATGCGTTCAAGGTCACCTTGAAAAGCCAAATGTAATAAATGCCGTGAATTTTTCCACAGACCAAACCCTAAATGTTAACTGAGACGAAGTCCTGGAAATTTGATCGACTAATACAAACTGCACTCTTCACCTTTGGATTACTCTTTCTGCTTAAAGTCAAGTTTTGATATTTGCCTAACTCATGAGATAATTATGAGCAATGTTTGTGTAATATGGCCTCCTCAGCACACATAATTCCTATTCAGATAGACAAAGCTGCACGAAAATTTATTGTGATATTTGTACTGGAAAAGATAATATTGAAGAGTGGCCAGGATGTTATAGATTGAAGAGATGAGAAGGAGGCGAAGACATTCAAAACCACTTCAAATTCTTTTGAGTGCATGCAGTTGATTTTTAGGTGCATTTAAACTGTAATTAAAAAGACGATGGGTTGTTACTTTTGCCAAAATGTTAGCTTCACATTATCCCAATGATGTTGTTTGTCTTCCAGGTTCTTGTGCGGAATTGAAAAACTTCAATGTGTAGTTAAAATGAATTACCTTCTGATCTGCAAATCGCACAACAAGTTCAAATGTAAATGAATAGAAATTGCGCGATCTATGTAATTGCAATGTGTAAAATACAAATGACATATGATAATTTTAGCATCAATTTCTTAGCCAGTCTCACCTGTTCATCTTCCTCCTTTGTTCGGAATCGAAAAATGACCTTCTCGATCAGCTCTTTCTCTTCTTTTCACGTCAAGACGTACTTTCTCCTTGCTAACAAACTTGCAGGTTCCACGCAGGCCAGTTGTGGTCGATTTTCGATTGAAAAAAACCTGCATTATGGAATGTGGGCTGTAAAATAAACTCTTCAGCTGTCCAAACAGCCTTGTTAGTACTAAGGATGAAATAAATCAACATTTAATCTTCATGTTTTAACTCTTAAGGATATTTATGACATGTGTTATATTTTTTGAAATACTTACATGGATGTGTTAGTTTGGTATTTATTTCAAACCAAACAATACAACAATTAATGCAGATTAGTTCTTGAATGGTTTAAATATTTTTATCTTCATTTTATTCCAAAGGGGCTGTACGGGCTGTTTAAGTAGTGTTTAAACTTGGCGGTTGAGTTACAGAGGAACAATTTCAAGTTTGGCGGTTGTGGAGGGTGGAGCGTAATTTTCAGTGGAGTATAACAATCTGACACGAATGCTAGGGTCACTAATTGGTTGAAAAGGCATCTTTGCGATTTAAGGAAGTCATAATTTCCCAGCACAAATTTGACGAAAATTCGACGACAATAGGAATTTTATATCTCAAAGTAACATTGAGTGTGTGAACTGCATCAGATTTTCATCCAAGAACTCGCCGAACAAACAAAAAACAATACTGTTTGAGCCAGAGGTACTTGCAATATTGATGGATTCATTTTTAGTGTTATTAAAGCATTGGCTTACAAGTTAGAACATACTAACAATCAGAATTTATACTCATTTTAGTTTCAAAGTTGCAGAAGATACAAAAATCTATCAACTTGCATCACAGTTAACGTGAAGAAGTATGTTAGATGCTTTCCCCACTTTCAAAAACTTTAATGCTTCCACCACCGAGAGGAGATCACTATCTTTTGTCAATTGATGCTGATAGTTACCTGAATAGATAACAATATTCCAGAATGTGCAGCAATCCTGTTACAGTAAACGAAGCTGCGAAGCAAGGATACAGTGTAGGGTAGGATTAGGACTAAACACGGCTTGATGCTGCTACGCCACTATTTTTCTTCCGTCATCATGCCCAGCCCATGAACCCAGCCGGGAAATTCAAGCAACATCAGTGAAAAACAAAACACTGCTTTCTATTCGATCTTTGTATCCCAATAAATTCAATTTCTCAAAAAATACATAACGACAACTAACATCCTTTATCTAAACGACGTTCACCACGCCGACAATTTGGAAATCTTGATATGGGTTCCATTAAACCCATTTCAATTTTCATTACAAAAATCCGTAGTTCGTTTGTGAGCTAACATCAAGCAAAGCATCTATTTTTGTGTAAATATTCAATCACACAATGAAATTCCCAGGAAGAAGGTGAGTCTTCCAAAACAAGTCGATCGATCCGTCGTCGTCCATTTTAAATTTTACTTAATTGCTGGGTAAGTAGTGACAAAATGTTATTTTTGAGCAATATTGTTTTTTGGGCTTAGAAATTCCAGTTATTACCATTTAGGGCTCCTGGTCTGCTAATAAAACATTTCCTCAGCACAATTTTTTATCTCTAACAGAAGTTCAGATCTGCTATTTACAACAAAATCAATCAGGGAAAGTAATCTCTACTCAATTACTCAATAATAATTTGAAGATAAATGAAATAGAAACAGCAAAAAAAAATGGGTTACTGTGCTTTATCCACATCTTTCATTACAATTATTTATGCATATATTTATTGCCAACTAATACTTGATCTTACAATTACAGAACGTTGAGCTGGCGATTTCTCAATGGTTATGCGAATGAATTGCAGAAGTACAGCTGAGCACCACACTGACTAGACAGGATATTTTTGACTCTAACTTTGCTGATTATATTCTGGAAGTTCAATTCAAACTGTGAAATCCACAATTTCAACTACTGTCCGTATTACCTTCAACTGGGACCTACATAAAAAATGGAAGTTTGAGGCACATTATCGCATATTGCGTATTCTGAACTACACTGGGAATAACTTATCGACAAACTTTGGTAAGCCTAATATCAGTTTGTTGTTCTTAGTTAGCTTTTGTACTCCAAAACATGATAAAATTTAATAAATAATTCCTTTCTGTTATCCAGGTAAGCTGACGTCAATTTATATCACACGCAAATCCATTTGACGGAAATATGGACAGAGAGAAGCAGCTTCGGGATTCTGAGCATCAATATATAAATAAATAACTAACAAGACATGAATAAAATAGTAAACAATTAAAGAAGTCTAGATATCCAAAACACCCAGTTGTTAATGAAAGCAGCATTTGAAATTATTTTGCCATTGTACTTTATTACTACTCTGTAAAAGTTATTTATTCTTAAAGAGACATAATTTAAAGTAAATACTGAACCCTATTTTGCACCCACAGATAACTAGTGTGTTTTAGTAAATAATGAATAGGGAGGAAGTTATAGATGATGACCAATGTAAACTTAGCATTACGATGACTTCCATGAACAAATGTGTGAAACAATTGTATTTTGCATTAAAGCAAAAGAAAGTGAGGTCTCGTAGTAGTTACCATTCTGCGACAACAGAGGAGGTGGAGTGCATATTGTGGAAATTACAACTTCAGACATTCATTCACATGAACTTGTCTCAGGTGCATCGTAATGTGTAGTGATGACTGGCGATGGTTACTTTTGTGAAGACGAAAATGCATTATGAATTGGAGCCAGGAGGAGGAAGTTGAGACTGAGCAGGCTACCACGACAAAAATATGTGTCTTCATTCACATCAATCTAGAAACCAACTTTTAAGTTGGATCTTACGATTTATTTCCTTTGTTCAATCATTGTTTATGGTTTAACAATGATCACACTGGTCATGGTTATGTCACATAAGAGTGAAGTTCAAGTGATGTAAAATCCACATTATGTACATTATGGAACTTCTGCTATTTTCAAACTTTTAAGTAACAAATTGACCTAAGAAAACTGGAAAAAAGTAAAACGTTGTCTTCGTTTAATGGAAATGGTAGGTCGTAGTGGCGATGATGAATGACTGCAGTCGACAGTGCTTATAAATTAAAGTCACGAATTCAATCCTCTGAAAGTTTTGAATCTTTTAGCTTTCTAAATATTCAGGCTAGAAACATAACAGTTCTTATTATTGGATAAATTATGTAATTTTGTATTTTTGCTGGTCTTAAACGTTGAACTCCAAATAGCGATTTGGTGTAATTTAGTTCTCCATAACAGTAGAAAACTGAGGAAGTGGCTTTCTCAGTTATCCCATATCTATTAGGATTGACTGTTACTATGATAGGAATCTCATGCGCTTGAATTCTGAACTTACAAAGACTATGTTTCTGGAGGAGGCGTTGAAAGACGCAAGTGTGTGACAGCTCTCATTTGAAGAGTGTGTTAGTTGGCTGTGCTGTAGCAGAGAGATTAACGAACATGGGAAGTGGTTACTATGAGCTCAAATCTATTTGCCAACTTGAGGAAGTCAAATCTGCATTGAAGTATATGGACACATTGTTTCTACTCCTACTTTATTAAAATTTGTATTTTTCTCAAGATTTCCAGTTTACATTCCATCACACAATGAATGCGGAATTACTCGTTGCAAGATGTTTTCTATTGGTACAACAAAGTAATGCAATTTGATTCAATAGCTTCAATTTATATATGAAGTTTCAATGTAAAAGAAAGGGAGAACTATTGAGTGGAATTATTGTTAGATGAGTAAATAACACTCGATAAATTAGTGTTACTACTCAATCTTTAATCATGACCGTTATGAGGATTTATTATAAACTGGCCGTGTGTGCTTCATTTTATACTGCTTTTATTTTTTCTTCATTTCTCCTCAAGTCAGTATAATTTGTGTGCTGAGTTTGTAGAAAGTGAGTGAGTGTGGGTTGAAGGATGAAGAATGCGCTTGTAATTGTTCGTGATGAGTCAAGCAGAATGGCTCAGGGGAGGAAGGTAGAAAGACGGGATATTTACCTCCAAACGAAAAGTCGAGACACAGGCCAGTTCCTCTTTACTAATAGCTGTTGATTCAAAATGCACACATGTTCGCAATGAAACCAACTTCCCAGCCACTTGCTTGCTGAAATGAATTTAACCTGATTATTACTTACAATCGGTTGCATTGGTTGAAGTCACACATCTTATTTTGCGTATTTATGAATTGCCAGCTTCACAGAGTCCAAAGTAAAGTTCCTTTTCTGTTGATACTGCTTGGATGAAAGATGTAAGGTTATTTACGAAGTGACGGATGCGTTCAAGGTCACCTTGAAAAGCCAAATGTAATAAATGCCGTGAATTTTTCCACAGACCAAACCCTAAATGTTAACTGAGACGAAGTCCTGGAAATTTGATCGACTAATACAAACTGCACTCTTCACCTTTGGATTACTCTTTCTGCTTAAAGTCAAGTTTTGATATTTGCCTAACTCATGAGATAATTATGAGCAATGTTTGTGTAATATGGCCTCCTCAGCACACATAATTCCTATTCAGATAGACAAAGCTGCACGAAAATTTATTGTGATATTTGTACTGGAAAAGATAATATTGAAGAGTGGCCAGGATGTTATAGATTGAAGAGATGAGAAGGAGGCGAAGACATTAGTTTTTCCTCATACGACATGAAAATTGAATTATTTAATGTACTAAAAGCCAATTATGAAAACAACACAGTTTTTTTCTCATATTTTGCTGTGACCTTTGTTTTTATATGTTTTAATTTTTAAAGTCAGTACTCTGCAGGAAAGGTTATTTTTCGATCATTATGTGTGAGTGTGAGAATGTGAGTCCTAGAGCCTAGAGCCATTGCGTACGAGTAAGAATGCAAGAGCTTTATACCATTAATATTGGTTGAGATGGCAAGGCTGGTGCTGGTACACCCAATCCCAATATTAATTTTAAGAATGAACAGAGAAGCCGTTACTTTTTGCCCAGCTTTGAGATGATTTTTTACACACAAACTTAATGTAGCTCACCCATCATAAGCTGTCAGGCCAAACTGAAACGTAAAAAATAATTTAATCACTCGTGTAATATTTTTTTAAATATTCTTGCTGTCTCATCATAAAGTACAAAGATTACTTTTCCTAACTAGCCGCAAGCGAGAAATATATTATGAAATAGCATTATTATTAACCATGTAGCTTTTTATTTATATTTGACTGCAGAAAACAGTCTACGAGGTTGCAAAGTAACTAGTCCCCAATTCGATTGGTGTCTTTAATATATTAGGCACTTTTATAATACGGAATTTGACTTAGATCCTTATTGAGTAATAAAACGTTATTATAAGTACTTGAAAGACCCTGATCACAAAAATTAGCAGTAGATTTGTTCGCGTTTACTTATTTGTGATGCTTTATAGTTTTGAAAATAAAGGTAAATTTATGATTGCAAGTAGTAACATTAAATCAAAGTTATAAGAGGCATCACTCGAATAATAATAAATTTCAATTGACAAAAAAGTCAGCATCTCAGGGTGCAGAAGAATTGTACATGGACTTCTACTACTCAATGAATAAATATCAACTACTGAAATAGTGCCAACAAAAATTACTTTTAATCACGTAAAGAACTCTCCACTTCCAACCACACTACCAAAGTAGAAGTTTTTATTTAAGCGGAAGTTCTTTAGAAATTCTTTAGGAGGGCCAAGCTTTCATCAGGAAACAAATATCAGCATAAAATTTGTTTGAAAGGAGTCCTAGTTGCTGCCAGTATGAACAAATTATTTCAATTGAAAAAATTATTGCGACATTTCTCGATTCCTGGCAGTTAAAAACAATCTGGTATGGGCGAAAAATTGAATTGTATGAATTTCAGATTATAAATTTCAAATCCTTCTTACTTCTACATTGCATACAAAATGCTCCAGGCACCCAAATAAGAGCTAATTGATTGTGTGTTTAGAACAAAGTAAATTGAAAAGGACAATTGTGTCACAGAGGTGAGTTCTACTAAGTGTCACGTTGCCCTGCAGTTCACATTGCTTCCTTATGAAAAGAATCTCAGCCTACCCCAAGTTTCCGCATCGAAGTAGCCTAACCTTGCCTAACCTAAAGACTTCCTTATTGTAATTTCTGTGTATAAATATAGGATAAAAGCAAAATTTATCTCACATTTTGTGTTGATATGGTATGTGAGTATTATGTAAAGGTTACTATAACTTCCAAATGACATACAAGTCGCGTTGATTTTACTGCACCCGAAATACACATAAACGATGAATAAGGAAATGTTGGTGCTGTGAAATGTGTTGAGTTGGTTTACTGTAGATAGCTGGATTGTTTAAGGATCCCTAGAAGTAACACTATTAGTTACAACTCGTCTGTATTCGAGAGTAATGCCAACGGCAGACATTATATTACACAAATATTAAACTTTCTCTATATCTCCTGGGCTCAAAGTAATCACTTTTGGCATGCATTTGCACAGGACACGTGTGAATAATAATCTTCTCCGTAGGTCGACATAAGCCTCCTTAAAATGTAGGTTACCTTGAAAATTCTGATAGGACTTAACTTTCATTGAGGAGTTTAAGCTTGAAGACCCAATGAAAGGATACCCCTAATGGAAATAAGGAGGCATTCTGCTGTTGAGTTTGATGATAAATTATTTCCTTCTGAGAAAAGGACACAGTAATTAGTGTTTGTGCATGAATAAAATTAGTGAATCTATTAATAACCAACACGAGCATGAGAATAAAACTACTATTGCAAAAGATGTTGACGTAGTTTAGTGTGCAGCTGATTAAGGTGTATCTCTCAATGCCCCGTATTCCACAGTAATAGTTAACGGGAGGTATCTCCTCCTGCCCCGTAGACTTCCTCCGTACCTTGAGGGTTCTCTTATCCTGCTACAATGTGACCCGACGAATCCTTTTATTCACAACAGCACAAAAAGGTATTCCAGTAATAGAATTCATCGATGAGTCCGTACCTCTCACATCCGGATATATAAGCAGCAGAGGTCCCATATCCTCATCTCAGTCAACTGTGAATTATTCCAAGCAGTGACAACCATCAGTGTCATCGTACATACCTGTCATTGAGGAAGGTAAATGCATACAACTTAAATATTTGACACCTTCTAACACCCCCAGGCTGTCGGTTATGGAAGTGACAACATCCTTCAGCAGCAACATGAAGGGGAATCTATGAACTTTATAGGATCTAATCTTCTATTTATCTCGCTCTTTTTCTTACTCAATTCTCTCAATCCTCAACCCTCTGTGAAGTGGGATTTTAAATCCTTTGGACAAGGTTAATCGATTAATTACTTAACTTCAACCATGTAAACTGTATTAACAAAGCAAGTGAAAAAACAATAATGCAATTCGCATTTTATCAGTGGGCTGTTACTAACTCTCCAGTTCCCATAACGTGAGTAGTGTCAATATAAGGCATGCAATAGTAATTGTAACTACAATGGTGAATATGGAACCTCAGTGTTATTGTCATATGCTCAACAAATCAACAAAAACACGCTGAGATAATATGTTCATCCACCAATTAATTTATCCATAGGATACAATTATCAACATGTTTTGTATCTTTGCGGGTGGTAATAATGGGTACAATAATATTGTGTATTCTTTGGTGAGCGTACAAAAATAGAACTAATGTTGCATATGTATAGTAATTAACTGTATGTGTGTGAAGTAAATCATAATTAAACTTGCAATGGTCTTGTCTCCCGTGTAGGCGCCAAACGACGTGAGTGCGTGACTGCTCTGTTTGCATGAGATGGTAAGATTAGCTGGTTGTAGCTGAGGTAAGAACGACGAGGTGAATTCTCAATGAAGATTTCGGGCCTGGCTGCCTCTTTGAGGAACTCAATTCTACACAGAAGTACATGAAAATTATCTTGCAGATCTTACTGTATTAACGTATTTCATTCTTATTGCTAGTTATTAAAAGTCTAAAAATCTCGAATGTTGTTTTATAGGTTTGGCCAAAAGTCTGTGTCAGAAACGTTGAAATCACATGGACATTAGTAATCATGGAAATCATGGTGAATTAGGGAGCTAGCACTCCAGCTAAATGCACTTAACAACTTTTGAGTACAATACAACCTTAGCCAAAATCTTGTATTTTAAATTCAAAATGCATGCGTTAAACCCAATTTATTAAAACCTCTGTGCACTTATTAAATCTGTTAGAATAGGATGAGTCGTTGGGCTTCGTTGCGACTGTAAGAAGTTTTGAAAAAAGATGCAGTAGGAAGTCATTTACTCAGATTTTTGATGGTGGTGTTGGCAGTGCTGGTTAAATTTTTGTAAAAATGAGTGAAAAGGTGAAATTTTACAAGTATTGAACTCGTAATAAAACTTCGAGGAAGCTCACCCATAAAGTTCATCTTGAAGTTGAGGTCTTTAAGATCGTGACCTTCAAGTCATCACTTTTTAAATAAGAGAAGAGGAACCAATTCCTCGTTCTGGATATTGTACGATTTTAACGCACTAGCTAGGTCTTATAAAAATATGAAACTGATAAAGACATTTTCATAAGTTGAATACTTGAATAGGTGAGAACGAACCCAAGTACGGAAGCTAAATTTCATCTCATTCCAATAATTAACTAACACCAGGCATACATTTGCAATGATGCTTGTAGTGCACAAATTAAAACTTTTGATGTCTTTTATTATTGCTGTCTTCAAACTTTATTACGAAAAAGATATGAACAACCCACCACATGTGCTGTTTGGTTTCAAATACCACACAATTAATGACAGTTGAATTGAGCTGAAGTGCTAAGTTTACATTTATAATTATCATCACATAAGAAAGGTAAGAGAGTAAATGGCATCCTAAGCAGTTGTTTTAGATGAGTCGAGTAGATTGGCTGAGGGGAGGAAGGCAGACTGACCGAACTTTTCCCTCCAAACGAAGAGACCAAAACCCAAATACAACCCGAGTGTACTGATAGCCAGTGACAAGGAATGTACACATGGTTGAAAAGCACGCAATCTACAAGCTTGTCCTCAATGAAATGCAGACAGTTCAATTAGACTACAATGAATAGTTTTAATTAAAACAGGACCTATCTTTCATGAAGTGTGTGTAAGTACGAACTCATCAAAAATGGTCATTATTTGGATTTTAGAGTTTCATTTTTTGGATGATCCTGCTGAGGTGAGTCTCACAAGGTCTCACGAATTAATATAATGCGTCAACTTGAGTACGAAAACAACTAACATGATGAATATAGCAGGCAGGTCAGTAATCCACTAATTAAGTTGACGAAGGCTAAAATTGGAGGAACCATTTCTCTGCGGTTAATTGTTTTGGTTAAACTAATTTTGTACTATAATATATCTATATAAAAATCGTATTAATGCAGTAAGAGTGTGTGCGTGTGTTTGTGTAGTTATACGCGTGATAAAAAACCTAGTTTCACTGAAATTCATGAAAACTGTAGGTAGACTACTAAGACAATCGAGGTACAATGCTCAAATTTGAAAAATCACAAACAATTTAATTGCTGCATGATTATGATTACTGAAAATATTAATGCTCTTGGTGACAGATGACGGTCAGATATAAAGAAAAGGAGTCAGATTGAAAATGCATTGAAATTGCGTCATTTAAATGTAATTCATCTCACATTCACATCTGGCAGCTCAGCATACAAATGCATTCTTTTTGAATTATTAAAGAAATGATTATTATATTATATTTAATCAGAATTAAATACCATGACCATTGCCTGTTTTAATGAAGTAATGCTATGTATTAAAAATTAATGGAAAAGGTTGTCTTTTGAGTGGAGTGCATTCATGAAATTATCCGTTACAAACATAGTAATTGGCGTACATTTTCAGAAACAAGATACCAGTATTTACTGTTCACCTCAGCTAGTTTACAGTATTACAGTTGTTTCCAAGCATGAATAGTATTACACTGTCGACTGAGGCCTCAGTCCTTGAGGAACACAGACGAAATCATGAAATTGGGAACCAAGCATGTGTGCGGTCTATGAATTTATTTGATTCGAGAAAATTTTTAGATCAGAAGCAAAACACGAAGATTAAAATCATTCACTTTTATTGCAAGAAAACCTGTGCTAATAGCAGACGAATCACGAGTCACTGTGTGCCCCACATTCCACAGTGTATGTTTACGGAGAATATCTCATCGCACCCCGAGTCGTTACTTAAACCCGACAATCCAACTTCTCCACGAACAAAGGTGTTCGTGTGAAGCAAGTTACCGTAAAAGCTTACCCCCACAGTTTATTTAATAACAAATATGTATTAATGAGTTATCATTTTGGTATGAAAAATTGATCGCAAATGATCAGAAACTACTAAAGTTTACATTTGTAATGCATGAGAAATATGAAAGAAACCCTGAAGTTTAGGTGACTTCTTCCTCCCCTAGGTTTCATTCCTTCTGCAGATTATTTATCAAATTGATGACTGTAAATACTCCAATATTTCATCCAGCTCTCTGTCAGCCAATTAAATTTATCGAATAATAAATATCTAGGAATTTACTTCTAATGATTTGCAGCACAGATCAGTAGGCTTACGAAGATGTGTATTTTTGTCAACTGCTAAATAATGCAACTTTTTTAAACTGCGCCATGCCTTTTCAACTGACAGATGTTCTGATTGTCAGGTTACATTACTTAGTTTGTATTTGAAGCCTTTTCTCCTATTTTCGAAGTCAATGACAATAACGTTTTATAGTGATAATTTGTGTAATTTTCAGGCAACACTTTCAAGCACAGGTTTGCCAAATTACAAGGTAGGTTTAACAAACTTAACGCTGAGTATCAGTAGACACTTCATCTAGATTTAAATATGATATCAATTACATAGCAAATCACAATCGACAGTCAGAATTGATGATTCCGCAAAGCATTGATGAGTCCGAGTACAAAAACTCTGCTGGGTGAGTATTATGAAACTTGCTAAGCTGACTCAGATCAACAGCATTAAATTGCGTCTCGTGGACAACGAAGTCGACTCGTGTTGCCCAAACGAGTGCCGGGCTTATGCATGAAGGACTTGAAGAGCCAACGGTCGTTTTGTTCACGTGGAGTTTTATACCACAGTTCTGTAAAGAAGATGACAATCAAGTAATGAGGATGTATGACTTTTCAGGTAAAATATTGTTTGATACTGGATAACTGGATAGTAATTCATTCGATTGATTAGACTGATTTCTGGCATTGATATTATTACATGATGCAAACTTTCAACAAAAAGAACTTAAAAAATTCCATAAAACCCTCAACTCTTTGAAATAATTACTCGCTGAATCTACTACAATAGTAGTGTACACATGAGTTAGTTGTAGGTAAGTGGAATATACCAACATGATAATATTATGAACGAAAATTGAACATGTGTAGTTAACATTCATAACGTTGTGTAGTAAACTGCTTCTTATTTTATTAAAATGAATTTGATGAAAAATATTGTAACAAGTAGAAATGGAAATGAGGAATAGCTATGACGAAGTAGGTACAGTGTGCGGATGTTGTTAAGTCGGACTGGAGTTGGTGTGCTTTTCGAAAAAAATGTAGGTTAAAAATCAAACAAGGACTGATTAAGCTCAACATTGCTTTCACACTAATCGTCAGATCCCAGAGCAAAGATATAATTGCGGAGGCATGCAAATTGACCCACCAGATTGACCTCTGTACTTGTCACAAGGTCAGCAACATGTCTCGGTTTCCTGCAATTACCGTTGTGTTTACTAGTGGAACAAAATATGAAGGCTGCGTCCCTCAAATGCAATTTCCTCCGTGAAATTTGGAAAGAGCTTGTAGCAGTGATGAGTCCTAGTTCGCTTATTCTTGAATTGTCTCCAGGAGTTTGCTGATACACTTGAAAATGATTTATGAATAATGAAATAAAAACAGGCATTGTAGACAAATTATTGTAACGGTTTTTATTGAATTGATTCATATCAACGTAAGGTATTTAATGCACATAAAAATTACAAAACTGTAGATTCAATGAACATTTTAAAACATATGTTTCAACATCAGTTTCGCTTACCTGTTTTCTAACTGATGGAGATTCAAATTGTATTGTATTAAATTCCTTAAGACATAACAAACTTCACTTACATAAATACTCGTGACAAGATTAACCATTTTCTTGGTTCGAATTAGTTTATTCTAATGTTATATGATTCACTCGTTGAAGGAAGTAGGGCATTCAGTTTAATTTTCAGTATTTTGACTTAAATGTGTGTTGTTGGAAATTCGCTAACAGTAAGTTACCTAAAAGGTATAATACAGTATGTTGAGGCCTTACAAT
>JAQGBV010000677.1:0-23180 GCA_034698685.1 Isotomurus pseudopalustris
CTACAACACTATGTAATTGGTTCCATAATACGTAATATGAGTTTACAATACCTAACAAGGGATAACATAACCTTAGCAAATCTATGTAATTCACAAGAGAACACGGATGATGTATAAAGCGACGAAGATTCAGCGTAATATATACAGTAGAAATAGAAACGGTAGTAGTATACTGTACACACTGTTTGTGTTCTATAATTGCGCAACATACACAATGGATTTAGCATCGAACGCTTTTAGCACGATGTTTTCACGAAAACTGTCATTATTTGCTACTCGTTAGCTTAGCAAATATGGATTGGATGACGCAAATAAATAAATGCGCTCCCTGCACACCTGAGTCTGATGTCTTGAATGAGATTTTACTCGTTCGCCCGTTCGTATGTCACGAGTCACGATTGCTATGCAAAGTTGACTTATACAAAAATTCACAGCCAGATTTGCTACAACTTTACTTGCCAGACTTACTTGGCAGAATCTTGACTACTACTTTCTAATGCAAGACATTTAGTCTTTTATCAAAAATCAAACCCAGGAAAGTATTCACAAGACGTTATCAGAAGAGCGAGAAATGCTATTAGTTGCATGCTAACGTGTGCTCATTCAGGAAGTTAAGGTGATAGGAGCATATAGGAAGTGAAAGCAGTAAGTCTGCTTTCCAACTAAATCATACTACTGGCTCCGGCCGACTAGGATTCCAAAGTGAAAAATACCTTCTACGTGACTTCGAATAAATAGGTGTGACACAGTTCTGTGGACACACCTATTTTCGAGGAAAGTTAATACCGTACCATATTCACGGGTTCCCATTACCACATTACTCACATCAGTAGTAGAAGATTGGTGGACATGTTGAACAAATAAAGCCATATATGTCCTAGTTCAGTTCGGGTGCATATAATAAACTATCACACATATATGAATAGAAGACGAACTTATCGATGCCATTTGTGACGTTTGGGAGGATAAAAACAAAAACTTCAAGAAATTACCTGTATCAGACTCTCCGAAGGATCCCCAACTATTGTCGTCCGGCAGTCTGCGTACTAAGGAAATACAAATCGTTGGAAACTGCAGTGATTGAAATTCGAAATACAAATTCTACGGCCCTTACTTGAATTACTAGCTCTTTTTTTCGTATTCTCAGGTCGTATTCTATCTCGTAGCCTCCGGAGTTTATCGTTCGCTTTGTCCTTCTTTTGACTTGTTCCCAAACAGGTGTCGTGGATTTCATTCATGCAGTTGTGACTTCGATAACTATCTTGGCTACGATGAACATTTAAGTTGCAATCTATGAACCACAACAAACATTTAAGCCTTGTTTATATCGTTCATTAGATCCTGGGAAAGTCGACAAATCATACCGACGCATTGTTGTCCTTGTGGTCCAATTCCCCATAATAGTTTAGAACAGATATTACATTCTGTATATGAAGTATAACTGACAGGAACAAAGTGATGACCGTTATGCGTTACCTGCAAGAATCCGATAGTAACAACATACATCAAAAAATCAAAACACAACCCGTTGGTTGTTCAAGTCTAATAGTATCTACGCACCTTCTTGTTTTTACTCATAAATCTTGACTTCATGGCTTTTTCTTTAGAGACAAACATTCCATGCTTTTCCACAATGAGATTGAGATTTGGATGATTTCGTAAACCGAATAGTTTCAAAATCACGGAAGCTACGGCCACCATTATAGCAAATGTTCGGTTGTCGTTGTTCTTATCAACCTCAATGCTAGATAGGACAGAATCAATTATATGTACGATCAGTAACTAGATACGAGACGGATGAAATCAATTTTACACACTTAAACTGCTCGACTCGAGGAACTAAATACGTTTCCACTATTTGAAGTTCTTTGGCTTTGTTTTGCAGACTTTCCTCCAACTGATTGTCTGGTGGACCGTACATGCTACCTAATCCAGCAGTTCTTTTTGTGCAAAAGTCTTCCAATTGCTTATTCACCTCTTCCTTCGCTTTGTTTCTGGCCTTCCTAAAAACCTACACAAAGTTAACATTAGTTAATTAACTTTATAGTTCATTTTACAATTATTTACAACTGCACTGAAAGACTAACCCTTCTCATTATTTCTTCCTTGTCAATTTCGTGTAGAAGCGCATCGTCGATTTCAGCTGCAATACTTTCGTCTACATTTGGCACTATAAGTGGCTGAAAATGTAATTTCCCCAATCGCATTAAATACATTGCAGATAAGGTTAACATTTCATGGCATTCAGTCTACTTACAGCTCCTGGAGCAGTAAACGTCGAATGAATTTCATAACCCCACCGCTTTATTTCCTTTAAGCTGCCTTCTTCAATATCGAATCCAGTGATCAAGTAAAACAACTGATACAAACAAAATCATGTTAGACACAACTATGCGCACTCTAAAATGAGTTTTTATCTTACTAAGCTATTGGGATCTCTTCTATTGTCTATCACATAATTGATGAAGACTGCTAAATGTGCATTGTATTCTAAAAGTCGAGAAAGGCTGCTGTAAGGTCCATGAAATCCTGATATACTCTGCAAATAACAGATAATAAATTATGTCTAACTCTTATAATTCGCATGAATCGACACAGGGCGTTATAGTACTTACAGGAAGGGTAACATTGTCATTTGAGAACAGCCCGTCATCTTCTTCCATTGTAATAATATCAACTCCAGAGAATTGACCTGGTCGGATAGGACCACAACCGAGTTTCTCAGTTGACGGATTTGTCCGCAGAATCTGCAATTTGTTAGCTGTATGGTAAACTTCCAACAAAATACATTTAATTATTGACCGGTAGTTTCTTACGTTATTCATATGACTATCAGATCCAACAATATTATTCTCATGGTCGCTGCAGTTATTATTTGCAGCGTAACGTCCATAAGGAGGAGGAGGGCTCCCTGGGGGACTTAAGTAGTTGGAATCAACAGAGTCCCATGCACCTGAGGCACGTGATCTTGAATTACTGTTTTTACTCAAATCATTGAAGGAATCTGATCGTCTAGAGCCTGGTACAATTAAACAAAGTAATAATGTTACTTATTTCGAAAATTTGTTTTAGGAGCGGAAATCAGTATTTAACAAACACCGTTTAATCGAACATGCTATGTCACCGTAAACGCTGAAGATGACAGTACAATGCTCCAATTTCACACAACAGTACACGAAGTCGGTAAGGGAAAATGTTTATTCAACATTGAATCACATATGGATATTAATACTAGTTCGCTCGTCAGTCACAAGCCTACTATTCATTGATTAGCAAGCAGAAGAATACTGAAAATAATTTATAGGCTATAAATGATTTTCAGTATTCTACACAGCTATAAATTATAGCTGTTTTCTTCTTCGAAAATAAAAACTCCAATGTTTATAAACATTTCTGCTTCAAACAATACCACCAACTAACAGTGTTACAACTATCATAATTGCTATAAAAACTTCCATAAAAAGACGACGACGACTTTCGGCTTAGGCGTTGCAAGTCTAAGTAGGCAAGAGATTCAAATATAGGAGGTCCACGTCAATTGGAACATATTACTACGATGAAGTATATAACATTCGGGGAGCTTTCAGCAAATTTTGAAGTCATCTTCAGTGATTCAGTGGCAGTTCAGTGATTTCAGTGGTTATAGGGCTTGAAATATTTAAGTAGTTAATAATACTTTAACTAATAACATACCTTCTGCATTTAAAGCTTTCTGCATTGACACAGGATCTGGGCTAGACTTCGTGCGATGGTGCGTCTGAAGTTGTTGATGAGTAGGCCCAGTCGATGTTGAAGACACAAGGTTCGATTTATTAGTTATCTAAAGAAAATTATTGAAATTTGATCAGAAAAATTTAAGCGCACAAAATAGCGAAGATTGAAGTTGAAGATTTCCATGATTCTTCAATGTAGAAATTAATGGTACGCCGGGACGATATTTAATGTAGTACCTCCCCTTTCGGGACTAATGGATTGCCATATTGTAAATGTATATTAGATGAAGATGAAACCTGTCAGCGTCAGCATGAAGGGTTACACATGTGCTAAAACTAAACGCAATTGTGCCATATAAAAGTTTTAACCAACTTTGCATGACGAGATCTGATTATTTGCATCAAGTTTGTTGAATCACTGATATTATTAATACACCCAACACTGCAACGCTTTCAATAATTAGCTTTTGAAAAAAGTAAAAACAAGAAGAGCAAACTCAAAACCAAACTTACATCAGCATTAGTAGAGGGTGAAGGATTTGTCTGAGAATTTTTGCGACCAAGACCTAGAGTAGTGCTGTTGTGATTATGAAAAGAGGTAGTAATTGTAGCAGCAGAGGTAGCAGAAGGAGGAGGTGAAGGATAGCCTGACATCGTGGGACCTAACGCGTATTCCGGGGAGGGATATGATGGACTCTGATGAGGATGAAGTCTTGGAGGTAATGGTGGGGGTATGTCGTTATCCATCCAAGGCATAGGATTTCCAATATTCTGATAAGTAGGAGGTGCTACACCACCCGGAACACTCAGTGGATTCCTGTTTCTCATAGGAGGCATTCCAACGGACGGATGAGATTGCTGTTGCGGGTATCCTGAAGACGGGTAAGGCTGAAAAGGGACGGACTGATGAACTTGAGATATCTGATTGTAGGGAACTGGCGAATGAAGCTGTTAATTACAAAAGAAAAACCAAACCACCAGATTCACTTTTAGTTATTTAAAAAGTTGGCACTGTTCAAAACCTGTATCTGCATTTTAAAAACAGAAACGTAGTCAGACTTTCCATGTAGAAAACTCATAACTGCATGCATCGCTCCCATGACCTCTACTTCGACAATCGATTGTTAGTTTTACTAATGTTAATACAGCACAAATAAGCACATAAACCTCCATCGTAAAAAATTATCTTGAATCTTTTATAATTTTAGTCGAGAATTACAGCTCAACTTCACCTAAAAACCGTACTATTACTTTTACTTCAATAGTCGACCATACGGAAGCTAAACTTCCACAATCACACAACAGATTCACACATGGCTACGATTGTAAATAAAATAGTTGTAACTCCTGAACTGAAATAACAGAGCATTTTGTCTGCAACTTACGGGCAGCAAATACTCACAGTTTAAATTAGCGGTTGATCGAAAAACTAATCTTAATTTTGAAAAGCTTGGTTAGAAAATTATTTGCAATGATTGTAAATATCATTTTTCTGAGTTCCAGCGCAATACATACATTGAAAGTACTGACAAGAACTTACTTATTTCTGGAACTAAAATTGAAAAATACGTATTTTGGAATATGAAAAAATACATTCCTCAATTTCGATGCTTTGGTAGATAACGATACTGATTCACTTTGCTAACACACAGGCGACACAGAGACACCACTGGCCAGAATGTTCCAAACACACTAATCAATTCCTATATTCACTCAATTCATTCACGCAAGTTTCAAGTTAGTTAAATAATAACGCTTATGACTCCTAGCGATCTTCTTAGAAACATAATCTTTGACTCATGGCATACTTAAGAAGAATTGTGAATTCATGATGGCTAATCCGTTTAACAGGAACTGATAATGAAAATAATATATAATACTGTCACAAACAACTGAAACTGCATACAACATCCAAAGTGAAAAATAGCCTACTAAAATGTTACTTCAATTCTTCAATTATTTTAGAAATTACGTAAGACAAAAAACTAAAAGATCATATTGTAAGTTCAATCTAATAAACTAATAACTAAACACTTCTATCGTAATGTGTAGCTTTTGGAATATATCTCTCAAACTTGGCTAATATAATAATCAGCACTGAAAGTAGTGCTTTGGGAAGGCACCAGTCAAACATACTGCGTACAAGTATAGAAGAGTAATGGAGAGTATAAAAGGAATTCATCGAACTTCATCCGCGCATCTCGGAATAGCCATGGAATGTTTCGTCGTTTTATTACAATGACAGCAATATTTAATTTGAAAGTGGCAAATCCAAATACCTGTGGATTGGAAGGATTTCTGGTTGACTTGATTTGGCTTTCAATAGTTTTAAGTCCTTGTTGAGCCTTTTCGTAGTTATCCAAATCTCTTGGATCTTGGCTTGATTTGTACTTAGCCCACAACTTTTCCACATCTTTGGCCGCTTTGTCACGCATTTGCTGCAAAGTCCTAAGCTTGGACCCTTGCATTTGCATCTGAACATCTTGCTACAATAGGAATTAGAAGTATTCAATCAACTAGCTCGTGGGGGTAGGTAACATTATTACTACTAAAATCATGATTAGTGATTATCTAAGTCTAAATTGTTTTCTGCTGATCTGAAAACATTCTTTAACCAGCCCTTCCACTGGAAAAACTACTCGGTACATTCACCTTAACTAGTTTCCTATAAGTTCACCATGCTCCACGAAAAACTGTTTCAGCCAGTCATTACAAAAGAAAACATGTACACTTCCACGTTACACTTACGTTGACTGGAAGAGGTGCTGTGACCCGTTCATTTAAGGGAAGATGGTTGTGTGACCTTCCACCGTTTCCCCCAAGAAATCCAACTCCCGGCATATTGATCACATTACACTCTGGGGGCCTCACGGTCAAAGTCACATACGGACCAGCAGCTGAAAACAAATGTTTAAAGTTAAATAAGCATTTTTATTAAAGCCGAGCCTTATGTGTTTTCATTCATGATTGGTGTGTGCATAGAGGCAGGCAACTGAGACAACTTACTATATAAGTTTGTTGCAAATTGCAACGTGCATTATTTCATTTATTTCAGTGATCGCACTGGTGACTGGTTTGGAAATCAGAGAGGTATTTACTGTATGTCATATTATAAAATGCAGTGAACAGGTCAGTAAATATATTTAAAACATTTAGTACAAGCTATGCAATAATGGACGTGACACGTGACAACCCAACTGACGCATATAACCGATACATTATACAGTTCAGCAGCATATATTATTCTAAGATTAATCTATCTCTGTCATCCGTTATACGTGTAGGACTGTCAGATATGAAACACTACTACTCCAAATTGTTTAAATCTCACAGAAAGTCCACGCACAATCGTAGGTCCATGCATCTTTTAACATAGACCCTTTCATAAATAAATCCTCGTTGGGATTCACGTCATGTATCCCGCTGGGAAACAGTTAACTAATTGTAGTGTTCGCGAAAGCTTGGTAGGCTTTGTGTATTATTGTGTAGTTATTTTAGTACTCCTCAAGCTACAATCGTGTGATCATATTTTTCCCCGTTAGTGTTCTGAATTTTTTTTTACTGCAATCATTGCAGTCTTATTAACGCGCTTCTACGATAAGCATATCTATTTAAATGAATTGTAGAGAAAATGAAATGTATCGCAGGTGGAGTCTGTTCAATTAAGTCATGAATCTGACTTCTGCAAGTTTCCATAAAACGGAACTAATAATAATAATGATTATGTTAATATAATAATCAGCAATAAAGCTTTCGATGTGGATTTTTGCAGAAGTTTTCATGAAGTTGAACAAATCACTAGTAAGATTCGATTTATTATTGTGATTTAGGGCAATCTAACATAAACGAAATATATTTAATTTCACACCCACGTTCAATCCGTTAGTTAGCCAAACGTTGTGGTAATTTAATTATTACCTTTTTTCTTCGAGTTCTTAGGAGGCACAGAAGATTCTATTTTATTTTTTTTCAAAGAATTTTTGTCTTCTTTACGACTTCCCATTGTGTTGTTTGAAAATTCGAAAAGATTTCATATGAAGCATAAGCATAACATAATTTCTTTAGATTTAATTATCAAAAATACTATAACTTTTAAGGTCAATTCTTGGTTGAAATTGCAGATTAACTGAAAATTCGCTTTTGTTTCATCTGCAGCGTTGGATGAAAAACGTAGCGAATAAAATATACATAAAACTATCCAGGCAACTGGCTGTTGATGTTTGAAGACGATCCTGATGCAAATTTTACAACGTTCTGTTGTAAAATTAGCTAGTTTTAGCACCCAGCACTCATCTTCACGTATTTTAGTCCAACTCCCACACACAACTAAACTATGTGCAATTTCAGTGTAATGTAGTACACTCCTGTAAATCCAATATTCTAACTTTATTATCAATTTATACTAACTATTTATTACGTTCTTACGTGTGTACTTCTAAACGAGGCTCTAATTGCAATTCAATTGTTCATTGGATCTCAACTAAATATTGCTAACACTATTCTTTAGTGGAATAGTAATTGATTGTTCTCTTATTTATACACAAATGAAGTATAATTACAATTAAATGTGATGTCAGAACTCGAGTGTTCAAGCATCTATCATGTAATCAAAACAGTCACTTGCAGTCTTTCTGTCTTTACAAAACAAAAATCTAACCTTTCTGCATCTTTAATTTTGTCCATTCACGTACTTATTATAACTTCTTCAGTCTCACAACTAATTATTATTATATTATGTGTTTGTAATGACTAAGTACGAAGGTAAATACACTCAAATGACCATGAGAAATCCCACAGATTAGTTTCCGAGATTTTTATTATTAGACAATGACACAATGTTTCTCCAAACTTTCCACTCACAAACGAAGAATCTCGTCAAAGTTCTGACTGAAGTGAAACAACACGCAAACTAAAGCTCTTACGTGAAGATCGTGAATGAATACTTTCATAACAGACTCTATCTGTCTGATTGCCAGTTAACTTTTAAGTACAAGAATAATGCATTTTCACATTCCACCTAACCCGATTTCATGAGCCAAGCAAAAATTGCTTGAAGATACAAGTTAGTTCCATTCCCCTGAGTACTGAACATGCATTCAAATTTCATTGAAACTTTAAAAATAAATATGACACTTAAATGGGATCGGATCCAAATCTGATTTCCATGTTCTTCTTTCCTCACATTTAGTTTAGTGCGAATCGAAAACAAATGTAGAATGCCACAGCAAATCTTTAGCACTTACCAAGCAGCCCCTACTGATCTTGCGGGGCTTGATGCTTATGATGTCACTTTGTCATTGTTATTCGACATAATATTAACCGTTCTAAACCAACAAAAACACTATAGTGCAAACTATGATTCAGACAGTTAGTTTCCGTTCCAGATCAGAGTGTAGCAGAATGCCAGTAAATTCAGGGTCGAAACCTTGCACTTTATTCCAACTTGCGAGTCAATCTGTGCTGTGCTCCGAAATTCGGTGTGAATACATAGTTTAACCACCAATATTAAAGATATTTTGACTTATTGAATTGTAAATATCAGTTCTTTAGAGATTAGGTGATCACAGCATTATACACACTTTACACTTTTGATATTTTACAGTAACACAAATGCCATTAATTGAGCTGACTAAATGAACACATCTGCTTTTCAACTGGAGTAAATGTTACATAATAGCATGTGCAGATTCACTATACATTTGCCACATCGAACTTGAGAACCAGAAGTCTCAAAGGCAGACTCGGCAACGACTGAGTTGTCATTGCGCTCAAAATTAGACACAAGCACTATTCATGGAAGGAAAATCCCCCTCAGGAATTATCTCCTGATCACGACGACTATAGTACAATCAGATTCACAATCTTGCCAGATGCGGACAATTACACAATTTAATGAGTCGCTCACTCATTCGTTCCCCAGACTTTCAGAATTTTGATTTCTAACACCAAGAAAGCTTACAGGTAGAGAATGAGAGCAAACTTGAAACAAAAAGTTGTATAACACAATAGCCAACATTAAATTGAAAATTTCACAAAATTAGGACACTTCTAATTGGCACTATAAGGACTCCTTGGCTCAATGAACCATGACTGATATAAATAAACTTACAAACAGCAGCTAGGCTTTTAATCTGCAGTAGATACATTAAATTTCTGAATAGCTGCTGTTTGTCTCTGGATACTATCAAGTTTTCCAGAAGCTGTCAAAATTCTTTAAATTTTCGAAACTCTCTCAAGTCATCTCGGATTCTGACTGAAACAATATAATGCAATATGCTTTCTTCTTTCCCAGGAAAAGCCAAACCTAGCCATCACACAATCACATTCACAAGTAGTACCAAACCAACCAAGGGAGAGTGCAATTACACAAGCCTAAAGTAGTTATATTCACTAGATCTACATTCTATAGCATATTCGTGTATTAGGCTTTCAGACTGATACATGGCGATACGTCTGTATAAAATACAAATAATCATTTCGGTGAATCTTTGAGCCTACCCATCCTTTTCTGATATATTTGTTGTAAAACAACAAGTCAAATATCTAGAGAGTAGGAATGTACTGGTATACAACTTTTTATTCAAGATCTACTAGATGAAGCACTTCCGCACAGAATATACATGTTCTAGACTGCTCTAACAACTTCTAACACACTTGACTCCGAAGCCCATACCAGACAGCATTTTAAATTGAAGTAGGGTTATACATACGCATCTTTGGTTTAACCATTTGAAAAATTCCAATGCAGTGCAGAGAGCCGATTCTTGTTGTGCATGTGTATGGTATTACAAGTTTACAAGACTGAATCCATTCACTATATCCATTTACTATAAGACCTAGTTCAAAGAGGAGTATACTATAGTTCCAAATTCTAACCTTCCTAATGTAAGCAGTCGAGAAAATTTCTTATTACTACTTTCTTACTTCACACGTACAGCTTATTCACCGCCTGTTTCTCAATAAGACAACACATAAAGAATACCATAATAATAATATAGCAAGTTGCGTCTAGCGCAGTTAGTGAGAGTAGTAACTATCTGTTTCAATGGTACAGCATGAACATGAACCCTTTCAACCAAATTCCTATTAACCATTCTTTTACCCCCTTACATTTCATTTTGCTTTTCAAATTCTATATAGCCATTATACCCTCCAGGGTTTTTGTGCAGAGGGAATGTTAAAAATCTGCAACTAGTACATAGCTTTGTTAATAAGAATTTATCCAATTTGAGCTTTGTACAAACGCTATCATCACTTTAAAAAGAACTTAAGCATTTAAAGTAGGAAAACTTCTTGACAATATACATACTTTTCGAACAGCAATCAGAACATACAATTGTGTATTACATTTAAATTACAGATCTAATAAATGCAGGCAGTTTATCACAAGTTTTTCAATTCACTAGTTTTGCTTTACCTGATAAATGATGATAATGATGTGTCTGAAAAATCGAATCCTGGTTTTACTTAGCATCTAATCCATCCAACATAATTTTCCAATTTATGACGAATTCAAGGCAATCTTGTATCACAACTGATTTGAGCTATGATTCCGCATTGTAGTGTAAACTACACGAAATTGCTTCATAGGTACACTTACTCAGATTTTACTCCTACAAACAAACTTCACCACTTTTCATAAACTTTTCAACTGTCCTTCAGTAGGCTCGAAAAATGGAATAACAATTGCTGTAGTTATTCAACTATTTTTAGTTCCTTCTTTCCAAATTCCGAAACAAACCAAGAAAATATCTATGCTGGTATAGCGTATCCAAGAACAAAAGGTTTTAGTGCAAAACAGAATTCACAGAACTCGTCTTCGTAATTCGTAATAATGTATCCCAAAAAACTTCCAGAAATTCCAAGTAATACTACTAAGGACTAACTACAAACAAGATTACAAATGTCGGAACACATCCTTGTAAAGGTTTTGAACATCTGTGTACCTAGTTCCCTGCTTAAGCTCTATCTCACCTAAATTTCGTCCGTTCATTCACAAGAACACCAGATGAAATCTATTACATACTAGAGCATACTACTACAGACTACGAGTGCATTTACGAAAGAAGCCATTTCCATTTATATTACTAGTAAGTTGGGAACCCTGCCTGATACTTGAATCCTCCAGCTTCCAGAAGCTACAAAATACTGGCCCGTTACTCCTAACCTTGCACGGTATTATTTTCTGATTCTTCCCTTCATTCGAGGGAAGGGTACAAAAGGGTTGGGTACTACAACACAGAGTACGGGAGTATTATATACATTTTCAAATACAACACACACTAATAGCTACTAGCATACAGTAAGCAAGGCGGTGATGATAAAAAAACTGGAACTAACGTAGTGCATAGCAGCAAACAAGAATCGGGGGATATGTCAGATCAGAGGTGGAATTTCCGAAGAATATTATTTAATAAAATTAATATTATTATAAAAAGGCATGTTTTCATTTTTAGCCCGATCAATATTATCTACAATCTACGAGGAGCATTTTACATAAAGAAATAAGTCAGAAGCTTGAGTGCTTGTTTTTGCTTTGATTTGTATTCGAACTATCTTCCTGGCTACAGAAGTTTCTTCAATTAAAAATTTTTTTGAATCATTACAGGAGTTTTAATTTCGCAATAAAGTTTCATTAAGCTCTCTTTAATCTACCATATCATATTCAATGTAATCATTCAACTTTCAGGCTCCTGTGATACATAAGAGGCTAGCCGTTCAGATTACAAATAGCTTTCTGCTCTTTTTCACATGCTGTTGCTTTTTAAACTACACAGTACGGTTGACGGTCGTAAATTGTGAAGGAAAAGTTATTACACTCGGACGGACCTACAATTGCAGTTTAAATTAAATAACAGTTCGTATGAATCATGATCTTTAATTTTGTGTCTAAAATGACATTACTTTTACGCTTTACAGGGACCGCCCGCAGCTCTGTAAAACATTTGTGGTGGGTCCGCGATTCGAATCGAATATTTAAATTATATACGACATAATAAAACTGAAAAATCCTCCCCGCTGAAATGAACTGGCAATAATAATACTAAAATTGGACCCTAAGGTACTTGTGTCATCCAGTCATGCTTTATTGTTGATTCTTGACAGTTGGCCTCGTGTGCAAAACAGCAATAAATGAAACATGAGTACTGAGCTATAAACTCTGATGAAGAAACGAATTGATAAAGCTGGTAGTAAGGGGTGAAACCCCTCGCAATCCTTCCGGGCATCCGGTTTTCCTCATGAAAAATCGAAAATAATTCAACTGTATATGAACGGTACTGGTATGTAATTAGTACGAATGAAGAAGTTCTAAAAGTCTCCGAAATGTATGTTTCTGGTTGACATAAAGTATGGAACTAAAAAATCCAAATCAGCCTACAACACAAAAATGGAATACTGAAGTTTAGTTCGTTTAAAATATAATATGAAGCAATCTTGCAGTCACTAAACTTTTTAAACTCGGTATGTGCTATTTATTATTATTATAATACGTGGATGAATTCAGAAGCAGTTTCAGTTAGTTGTTAGTCGGGTCCAAACTTTGCTGTGTATTTTTGCCTCATGTTGTGTTGTTGAGAATTAGATCAGTATATAATCTCATTAGAGCAGGCTTGCAGAGAGCATATACATGAAACTACAAATCAGATCAGTGACGGCTAAAACAAGTAAAGCTGGCACTAATTAAAGTTTGTTTCACCACGCGGTTTCGCACGATACTGATTAAGTTTACATTCATTTTCTCAATGAAGACTAAATGTAGACCATGGCTGGATTTAAGCCTAAGCGTCTGCAACTTCTCTGCACATCCACATTACTGAACGCTTACGTTAAGTACATTTAAGAGGCACTAAAACTTCAACTTTTCGTATATTCCTTTTAGCATAATCCTTAACTGATGAAATGGAGTTGGCATCTTATGATCCACTTAATTATCATCCACAAGAGTTTCTGAAGTTATACGAATCTTGAAATCTGAGGATAGTGTCACTAGTTTAACATGATGCATTTAGCAGAAAACGAATTCATGTTTTGTACTGAATTTTGTGAAATCGAACCAATAATGTTTTTTACGAAGTAGGACCCGCAGCCATTGGCCATAGTACAATTAATATAAATGTGACTACATAGCATGCTTATAGAAAATTTAACTTACATTTGATAAGGTTCACAACTTCAGTATGCGTCATATGTTCCACCAGGGTTCCATTGACCTGTTGGAAAATGCACAGATAAGATCACTTTAATGTACATAAATTGAGAAGATTTATTGACAGATGACACGAAAGCTTCCTACTCACACTCGGCAATTTCTGTTAAATGCATTTTCTTGAAAAACACGGGCCAACGTATTCCTCTGATCACACAGAGACATGAACACATTTATTGCCTTACAACATTGAACAAGGATAAATCAAGATCACTCTTCTTGTAAAATCATGTACTATAATGTACAGAGAATTAAGATGAAGATGCATGTGGTAGCTATCCGAAATTCGTGATAAATTCCATTAGCATGAAACAAAGTCTGAATCGCAACAGCAGTTTTATTCCACCACTCAATTCTACTGCCAAAGCATAAATAACTAATATTAATAGACCGACTTACCTTCACTATGATGTCACCTTCTCGAATTCCAGCTAGTTCCGC
This sequence comes from Isotomurus pseudopalustris, assembly GCA_034698685.1. NCBI lineage: Eukaryota > Metazoa > Arthropoda > Collembola > Entomobryomorpha > Isotomidae > Isotomurus > Isotomurus pseudopalustris. The sequence goes on from JAQGBV010000677.1 coordinate 14,362, forward strand.
GGCACCTCCTAAAAATAAATATTGTGTCATCTTTTAATATCCCCGCAAATAATAAACTTCGGGCCTCATTATGTTTAATTAGATTAGATAAGTAACAAATCCAAATACAAATAGTATCTGTTAAGATACTATACCAGTAGCTATTGTAGAAAGCTGTCACACAGCTTTCAGATGTGCTTATTTTAACAGATATTTACTGTAACACTTGAGTAATCGCACTACTTCGGAAATCGACAAGAAAAGTATAATTTAAAATAGTAAGCTTTGTTCCAAGAAACGTACGAACCAGCATCAAGGAAACAATCATTTATATATAATACATTTAAGTTTTATTCTACAGATCCCGAATCAACATTTTAACTTCATGATCTGATTTATGGTGTGAGACAAAAACTTTTGCCCTGCACCATGAAATCAATCCCTAATAATAATGGCCAATGGAAAATAGTTTAATCATTTGAAGTTTGCATGCGTACATTTTAGATCTACAGACTTCGAGGATCCAAATTCGATAAGACAGCTGATCAACAGGTGGAAAGCCACAGCCTCACACACGCAGAGAAAATCATAAACTTGAAAGTGCGTGTGCACACATGTACTTTCACCCTTCCATTTCCTATTCAGAAGTGGTACAGCTCTATATCCCTATCCTATCCCACCTTTACCGTGCTTGACTAGCTCCGATTGAAAGTCAGAATGAAAGGATCTACGTGCTTGTTGAAGACAGTTATGTGATCTCTTCAAATTCTGACATTCTGATCCTACTTACAATCCCAGTATATCAAGCTATGACTGACGCCCGCACTTTACACCAATACCTTAAAAATGCCTTACCTTGTTTTATAGTTTGCACCGATACGGGATTGTCTCCGAAAACAGTAAGGCCATACCCATTATCATCTCTATGAATTATCACCGCACGAGATCTCCACATGGACGGATCCATCTGTAATAGTCCCAAAATCTGTTTATTCACCCCTGTATCTTTTGACTTTCACCAGTGCACTTATAAATTAAACTTATTTATCACAAACCTTGTTGAATTTCCAATCTAATACTTTCGAATATATTTATTATTTAACATAGAATAAGAATTCTTATTCTATGATTATTTAAGTCAGACGCTTCAACCACAACACAACCTATGACTAATTTTCTTTAAAAAAGATAGCTGCACTACTGCACTTTTAGCTGCCTAATAACTGCCACGGATTTACATCACATTTTATTCACATTTCTTTTCCCAAACCTCTCTGCTTCACATCACCTCCCACTCGAGTTATTTTCATCCACGAGACGAGATCGAAAAGGTAACTTTTAAATTGTATATTACACACCACTTTGCTCCCATAAAATCTCTTCGCACTCCCTAAATCTCGGTGGTAGTCACTTGCAAAAATAAACTGTTCTCGTCTGTCCTTGATAAGTGCCATGTACTTTCATCCTATTTACTCCAAAATTAATTTTTCGCTGAATTCCACTTCCAACTTCTATTCAAAATTCAAAATTAAGGTCCCATATTCAGCATCCACAATTAATATAAGTCCCGTCCAATCATTGCACCAATCATGTAATTTTACATTTACAAGTTTATGCAACAGCCTCGTCGGTAGGTTTGCTGGTATTCTAGTGTATAATTATAAACTGAAAGATGCCCCAATTGAACACACACCTTAATTAAACTCGTGTGTGTGAGAACTGAAATGACACAAAAATTCCAAGTGAAAGGCACACAACACACAGACACATACACACAGTTGTTAACACCTTTATATTATTTATTTTTAAGGAGGGTCTGCACGAAGTACAGGTGGAAGAATATTCACCACCACCACAAAACACAAGGGTACCTGTTGCATCTTACATCATCACAAACGATGTCTTTTCCCATTCGAAGGCTTCCTTCCTCCGTCCGTCGCCAATGTTCAATACTATTCACAAGGATTAATTGGCAGTTGGATGTGGTATACTATAAACGCATTAAGTTTTTATAAACACTAACTAAGTACCCCCTCCTCCTGCTCCCCCCAAGGAACTTTATTTCACCAGCCTTCTTCTCTCTTTTGCGCAAATGTAAACAAATAAAATAATCCACAACTGTGTGAAAAATGTGAAGAATCAATGGTCTGAATTTTGTCTGTCACTGCTGCATTCCTGATTCCGCCAATAATATTGAGAAGACACTTAAGAGTTTTCCATGCTGGAAGAAGCACTTATGTGTGGAATTGATTGCTGGGAGAGGACGATAAGGGCGAAATCTTGAGAAATGTCACAGAGGAGACGACGGGAGGAATATAATTAAGCGATGATTCACTTGCTGCGTGCCTCCTCCTCCTTCTCTCGCCTGAGATGAATGAATTGACCAGGTGATCTGTGTGGCCTGTGTGGATGCTTAATGCTTTTCTCATCCACATATACATAAACACACACACACACACACACCACACACGCTCCTCGCAGATCTTTTAACAAGGACTTGTTGCTCTTCTAAAACATTAAGTGCCTTCGTTCAATCAACTTGCATGGGGCTTTTGCAGCACTCCCTGCCATCTGCGTAGAATCACCTCGCACGACATACACAGGAGGAAACACTGTGCGGAAGGCTGCGCTGAAGAGCTTGTACATTTTCACGACCTAACATTTACAAACTTCTGAAATTCTTCGAATAATTGTTTTTCAGCTATACAAATTGCAAGTTAATAATTTCAAAATTCTATTCTATAATACTATAATATCTAAAATTTCAAAATTAAGGTGCTTGTTATCTGTGGTAAGAAAAATTTTATGTGTCTTCAATTCACTCATTGTAGAAGTTGCTATAATATCAATTTACATGAGTTTAAGTTGCGCAACTGCGGCTGGGGAATATGGGGAAAATAATTGTTATAAAGTAAATATTATATTATGATAATTTTTTAATGTTAACAAAAGGTCTCAAATATTGAAACAACTGATTAGTGATGTTCTAATTTAAACTATACAGTAATAATATGAAGAAAGAGGCACCCAAAACTAGCAGTGAACTTATCAAACGTGTGCATCACCAATTGATGAAAAGATTGAATTAGGAAAGCTTAATTAATATCATAATTCCTCTAGTAGAATTTTTATAAATAAGCAGTAGAATAGGATTTACAATTATTTCTTTTTTTTGCTGCAGTTTATATGCATGTGGGCTGCGTTATTTTATTCATAATAATGCCATACATGATTGAGATATGAAAATTCTTATATTAGCTCAGTTTGCGTTTGGTAATTTTTAATTGAAAATTTTATTACTGGGACATTGAGAGGTAATTTATCCAAACTCCAGGATTGTCTGAAATCTAATCGTTTTCATGTGTCATTTATGTAATATACATGAGCGTGATCCCACACTTATTGACTTGGGTTTCATTGGATTTGTTTTCTACATGCAAATTTTGGCACTCGTTACTCTTACTTTGCTGAGAATATCGCGTACTTGGTTAGATTCGAAGGTAACTCATGCTAAATAGTTTTTTGTTTGAAGACTCCTTTTTCTTGTTGGCTGTGTATATACATACAGTTACTGTATACCTTCGTACTTTCTGAAAATTAGCATGAAATGAAATAACTCCTATTTAGCAGCTTTATAGTAGCATTAGTAGTAGTAGTAGTACACGCTGGAGAACTGGAATATATATACTTGGCTGGCACTACTTGCCAAGCTCAGCCCAACCTCTTAAGCCATCCAATAGTCCTGTATTCCATGATGGAGATACCGATTCACTCCGAATTCATTTCGACCCAACCTTCGCACAGTTAAACCGGCAGAAGATTGAAACCTGCCTACTTCTGTGACGAGATTACATACACGATGGCCCATGGACTCAGTTAAAATCACATGAGAAAATGCAGCATTGCTCCAGAACATGTGGAGCTGCCAGACAAGAACCAAGTAGTTAACGATACTATTTGTAAATTTATTGTTTGTTGTCAAAAAAGGCATCAATCAAATGCTTAGTTCTAAGTTTTGAAAGTATAAGACGAAACATCCCTTCTTTAACCGATTTTTGTGGTCTTGAAATACCATCCCAATCCCATCCAGTTCTAAATCATTCATCCTACTAAGACTACACACCTTTTGAGACGCTATTTAGTAAAAATAAAAACTTTTTTTTTACATTCTTGCCCTAACTCCACATTATTTATCTGTATTGATATTTTCTGCCTCGAGACTACAATAAACTTGAGGGGATTTAATTAGTGGAAATACAAACTCAAATATTATAATGAGTTCTCATGGGACACATGGACCTCTTGTCGGAGCCCTTGATCAAGGAACAAGCTCTAGCAGATTTTTGGTAAACTTTATTTTACATTTTGCTTCTCAGAACATATCAGTGCCTGCTTAAAAGAGCAGTGCATCGCTGTCTATAAAATTCCTAAATTTCGTGTTATTAAGTTTGTGTTTTGAATTTCTAATTGAATCTACTCAGTGAAAATCTGGGCTGTGTAGATCGTCGTTCTGTCAATTTTAGTCAACAAGGCTGATTTATGATTTGAGTTTAATTTTACCTGATCGACCCATCATCAAGAGCCAATTGAGATAAATAATTCCATAGTTAAGTTCACTATTCAGGAGTATCCGTTTCATACCTCATTAAATTACATACATTAGTTTCATACCGTCTAGAAAGAAGTAGACTATTGTCACACTGCGTCGAATTCATTCTCATTTCTTTCAATAGTTTCAATTCTTTCCCAGCTTTCAATTGTAAAGGTTTTTGTGTATATCCTCACACATTGACAATACATAAATTTTAGGCCTAGACTACTTGCACTCCTAGAGTATTTTTGCATTTGTACTATTTACTATTGGCTGTCGGCTTACGACATTGAGTTTGAGCTTCATGGAAATCCTCTCGTGACAGTCTGCGTTTAAAGTGTATTTAAAGGAGTTCATGGATGTTGAATTGTTGTAAAAAAGTATCTCGAAATTTGCGGCATAACATTTTGTACGACATATAACTCCAGCACCATTGATTATAATTAATAGATTCATACAACCGATTTCTGAGGGGACTGAGGAGAGCAGTGGTGTAAAGTACTTGTTACATATTATTCACCAGAGTTTAGTTTTATAACATGTGCCCATTGAATTAGGCAACTCTAGTGCCCTTCGTATTGCTATAATACCCTTAATCGATGCCATGCACTTATATTTCTACAACAATCGCTGTCTGGAGTTTGCTTTTATTTGTATTCAATCAAAATGTCAGAAATTAAATGAGTATTTTTGAATTAAATGAGATAGTGTCATGATCGGTCAATGAATGAGATAACCATCGTGTAAGATATGATATTTAGCCAAGCCTCAAGCGGATTCAGATAATTCAAGTTCAATCTTTCTTATCATTCTTATCAATTGCATATCCATCATCATCCAAATTTAACTCAACTCATTACAGCTTAAGCCCATAAACTTTAGATGATAAATCTACTGATCTCTTACCGATTGGGTTGTAGTTTACGAGAAATAAAAAGTATTCATAGAACCAAGTTATAAGATTGCCTAATAATCAAACAGACGTAAGGATGAGCGACCATTTAGAATTGCGTAACTTTGGATTTAATCGAGCAGATAATTAGTAAGTGCGGAATTGCCCAACCTCAGCAAAAGGTCAGTTTCTGGCATTTCAGGAGGAAGGAAGAACGAGTGGAAAATTCTAACTTGCTAGTACAGTCAAAATACGTGAAACCTGTACTTGTAAACTTACGAATGTACCTTTCCTACTAGCAAGTGAACAAACTAAATAAATACATAAAATAAAATTTGAACATCGAGGAGTTTTTCAGAGCATAAGTTGCATAAGTGTCACAGAACAGATTATAATCTGTTATAATAATAACAATGACATGTTTAGATTAACATGAAATTGCTTGCTTTAATTTATCAATTGACTATGAATAAATAATAGACTCGCAATGTTTGTATCGATTGGCAGGTGTTTGCAGCGAACAATGGAGAACTATTAACGTACCATCAGATTGAGATTCCTAGACATTGTCCAAAAGAGGTAAGATGACACATTGATTGAAACTCATTTGGGTTTTTTGTCTTAGCTTTCTTTGTGACAAAATACACAAATAGCTGTTGGTAGGTTGTTATGTTTGTTTCATAAAGTCAATATGTAATTAGGGCTGGGTGGAGCAAGACGCTAATCTCTTGTTGAATGCAACATTAACATGTGTTGATAAAGCCGTGGAAAATCTCCGAAAGCTTGGAGTTGATCCTGCGGACATTAAAGCAGTGGGCATTACTAATCAGCGAGAGACAATAGTAGCTTGGGATAAGCTCACCGGAGAACCATTGTACAATGCAATTGGTAAATAAGGATTGAGATAGTACCAAATAATGGCTACTAGGAATTTTTGAGACTTTCCCACTAATGACCTTTGCATCCGTGTTCGCAGTGTGGCTTGATACAAGGACTGCGCCAGAAGTTGATGAAATTCTGTCTAAGCCTTCATCCAAAGCTGAAGCTGAAAGGATACGAAAAGTTTGCGGGCTTCCCATGAGCACATATTTCAGTGCTTTAAAGATGAAGTGGCTATTGGAAAATGTACCTGCCGTCATGCGTGCTGTAGAGGAAAATAGGTGCTTACTTGGAACTGTCGATTCATGGCTCCTTTGGGTATGGATGATTACAGCATCAGGACTCATCCGTATTATTTTTGGAAACTTATTCACGAATATTATTAACGTCATATTTAAGAACATGACTGGTGGAAGAGTGGGAGGGCTACACTTTACAGATGTTACAAATGCCTCAAGGACCATGTTGATGAACATTTCAACTTTGAAATGGGACCCTTACTTGTGCGAGTTAGTCGAAAGTCGAAACACATTCACCACCTTTCAATTTAACAAATGTATCAAAGATTTTATTTTTTCCCTTGGTGTACAGTTACTTCAAAGTCCCAGTCGAAATTTTGCCTCAAATTAGAAGCTCTTCAGAAATCTACGGGCAGTTATGTAGGACAGCTTTGAAAGGAGTTCCAATTTCGGGGGTATTAATTTATTGCATTCCTTAATTTCTTTCTTGGGCAGTTATATTCTTATGAGTATCTTACATTCTGAAGATACTGGGAGATCAACAGGCGGCTCTGGTAGGTCAAATGTGTCTCAAACCGGGTCAAGCAAAATGTACTTATGGAACTGGGTGCTTTCTTCTATTCAATACCGGAAAACAAGTAGAGCTCAAATACTCACTCAGTCTGGATTCGCTCAAAGCACAAAAATTCTAATTTAAATTCGACAACCTTACAGATTGTGAATTCTTCCCACGGACTAGTGACAACCGTAGCGTACAAGTTAGGTCCAAATAAGCCTGCAATTTATGCCTTAGAAGGATCTGTAGCAGTCGCTGGAGCATCTATTCGTTGGCTCAGGGACAATTTGGGTCTCGGAAAGACCTACGAAGAACTGGACCAAATGGCCACAAGTGTTCCTGATTCTGGTGGAGTTTACTTCGTTCCAGCATTCAGTGGATTATTCGCCCCATACTGGCGGCCCGATGCTAGAGGGTACTGGCTATAATATTTTAACGTGTAGATTCACATTCTGGAAACAATTCGACTAAACATAAAAACTTGTCTGTATTAACCAGAGTGATCTGCGGATTGACTGAACATTCAAATAAAGGCCACATTGCACGCGCATCTTACGAAGCCGTGGCATTCCAAGTGAAAGATATTCTTGAAGCCATGAATCAAGAAGGAGGTTTACCCTTGACTTCATTACAAGTTGATGGTGGAATGACAACCAACGACTCGTTAATGCAAATGCAATCAGATATCTTAGGAATCGCTACTGTCCGTCCCTCCATGGCAGAGACCACTGCGTTGGGCGCTGCAATGGCTGCAGGTGCTGCAGAAGGAATAGGAGTTTGGGATATCTTTTCCGAAGATTCTTCCAACATTATATGTGATGTATTTCAACCGATAATTTCCGACACCGGTATGACTGACCTGCTTCTATTAATATTAACTCAATTGATAGAATAATTTTAAGCTATAAGAGATGAGAATAGTAATGTGTAACATTGTTTGTGTTAATCTTTGGGATAGTGCCTGGGCAGCTATCTGGTACGAATTTTTTGCAGTCTTTAACAAAGACATCAGCATAGATTTGCTCATATTGTTTAGCTAATTAACAACCAAAATTCATAGAAGCTACTTTATCCACAGACCCTCATTGTCTTTCATGCCTACTCAGTGTGCCTTTAAGCAGTTTACACATGTGAAGCTGAATTACTTGTGTCGACCATTAAAGTATATATATTCATTAATTTCAGAACGGGATGAGAAATACTGGAAGTGGAAAGAAGCAGTGAAGAGAAGTTGTGGGTGGGAGGTTCACCCTGATCAAAAGAAAGTCGCAGGTATTAATGATTTTAATAAATCTAATCCCTTTTAGTTTTACATTTTTTAAACTATGCTATTGAGACGTTACGTTTACTTCGAAAGAGCACATATATATTTTGGAAAGTTTGAGTAACGTTGTCAGCTTAAACGGTCAATTTACGGTCAACATCGCTTCAAACAATTTGACTTGTGCGTTGTACCTAAATCAGATGTACTTAGCAAGCTATATAGTGACAATATCTTTGCCAGTATGTAGTAGTTTAGTATAAAATATACAATTTAGTACTTACAATTAATGCAAAATAAAAGTTTTGTAGTTTCATTCAAATTCCACGTGCAATATTTTAGGTGCTACTAAGAGTGTTTGTACTTTATTGACATGACCGTATCCAGCGTGGGATTAGGACAGTATTGACTCCTTGCGATTG
>JAQGBV010000678.1:0-23170 GCA_034698685.1 Isotomurus pseudopalustris
CGACACCGACATTCCAACACCATCTTAATTACAGTTCACAAAATAGAATGTTTGGTATTGGCAAAAGGCACCTTGTTATATCATCTGCAGATAAATACGTCATAACACACCTAAAAGTTTGTTTGCCATTTCCTGATAATAACTCTTGAACGGGTTAGAAAATAAAAATATTGTTCGATGGATATTTTACTTGGGAAAGTGGCATCACATCCCATCTGTTTGGTTCCGATCCAGAGGAATTGTGTTGGATGAGAAGTGGGCTTAAAGTAAAATCGGGTGAAAGAAAGAAAATTGGATGAAAGCATTGCATAGTAATAGTAAGTAAAGTAACGGATAGAAGGAGAAAGACATCTTCGTTCAGAGGGATACACATGGAATGATGAATTTGTCCTGATAGATTCTACTCTAGGTAGTTTAGGGAATACGTAGCTATATAGTGTGTATATTTATAGTTTCTCCTACGTCGTGTAATATGTAGTGGTGCCAAGTGAGATGATGATGGTGTATATCTCACATCATCCTGCGAGGAGGTCGGCTTCAAAATGGATAAATCGAATGTTGAATTTGTGTGTGTGTGCGCTCATATTCGAGTATGTGTAAAGGTTTAAGCTTAAATGTAGGTATGAACTGGAACGGAATGAAAGTAAAAGAAGCGTCAACGTCACCTAAAAGAATATTGTCCCTTCTTCCTTGCTTACTTTCAGTCAACTCTTTCTTAGCACTTTGCTCTCTGTCGATCTAAATGCATATTTCTCCGTGTGTAATCTACCTTCAATTCCACATCCCTGTATATATCTCCACTTTCGTCAGTACACTTTTCTCCGCGTGTGTGCGAGAGAGTAAATGTACATGTGCATACATACATTTATGAATGGTTAAGATGTGTGTATGCTCAGCTTCCTGTGAATAATGTCATATATCCTGTGATCTTGAGTGGGGTAAAAAGAAAGCCTATCCTGGTATAGACTAAAATCTACCTTTTCTCTTTTCTGGTTCACTCTTCTTTACCCTGCGATTCTGAATGCATTAAGTGACTGCGACAGGGAATATAGTGGGACTTAACATGGAAGTTTCAGCTTCAAAATCTTTTTCTTCGCAGCACAACTAAACTTAAATTCGTTCGCTGTGTGTGTTTTTATATTGGATGCTATCTAACGTATACATATACACACACACACACACACACGGGGAGGCGGTGTGTATGAGTGAGTGAATGCAGACTTTAAAGGATTGAGATTGCCATACATTACTTTTTACTTTCTTCCCGTCTTTGGCATGGTAAAGTAGTGGCACGAAATCTATTTCAATTCATTCTACATTTACTATAGAAAACCTGTCTTTCTTATTTCATTTGGTGTGTGATCGAGTAAAAGACCAACACGTAGGTATGGATTGTTATTTTATGGATAAAGAGATTCCAAATAAAAAATACTTTCCCTCCTTCCTATCCCATTCCTTCATACCTTCTTACTTATTCTTCTTTTTGCACTTCCAGTTTGATGCGTCTTCACAATTTATATTCAATTTACTTAATTTTCAATTCACTTAGTGTGTTTTATTACGTTTACCTACATTACCGTCCTTTCTCCTTCTGCATTTTACACCTTTAAGTGTATTACTGTGTTATGTGAGTATCAATATCTTCAACTTTTGCTAGAAAGGAACTGAAAAAATAAACGTAGAGCTCAGCAGAAAAGTAAAACGCTGTTTACAGAAGTTGTGTGTTTTTCAATGCTCTTTGCAATTGAGAGACTTACTCTATACATGTTTGCGAGTCATCTGCACAACAATTGTGGGAGTGAAGCCGTATGCACATAAAAACTGAGTCATGCCGTTAACTATTGTTGACTTAAGTTTATGCACAAGTGCAGATTGAGACTGAGGTTTAAGGAGCCGGAATGAAAGCCCGAGGGCCCATTTATGGAAGACAGGGTGGATGGGTAAAGGAGATGAATGGAATAATGAGAAAGGATTGATGGTTAGGTGGGATATAAAGATCATGAGAGTCTGAGACAACGAAACAGCAGGGTTTTTATTGAGCCATCGTTGATATGCTAATGATCTCGAGGCACTTAATTGATGTTGGATGGGAGTATAATTGTTGGTGAGAGTAGAAGGAGAAGTTTTTGAAGGTCAAAATAAAGGGATGACGCAGTCTAACTCGGTTTTCATGACTATATAATTATCCCAGGATTATTTTTGAGTGCAATTAAGGTTTTTGTGTGCTACGGCTTTATGATAGCCATTGGCTATTGAAGATGACTACACGGGATGAACGAACGCAATGAGACTTTAGTCTACCTTTCCCAGCACTGCTTTTATTTCATCCGTGTGTGTGAATCTTTGTGAGAGATGCAAGTGCAACTTCACAAGGCGTGATGTGCCGTACCATATTTTGTTCCTCAGTATTATTATAATCATCATGAGTCGTATAAAAATCCTGCTCTCTTCATCACCAACATAACATCCATCGCATCTCTTCCACTCACTAACTTCGAGTTCACCTCTAATAGCGTTTTAAAAAGTGGACAAAAAATGTTTTTAATTTCTCCCGTCATTACAATTGATGATTTTTTATCGTTTCCTTCGTCAAGGATTAAAACTTAAGTTGGGCTCACAGACACCCTTGTTATTGCTCTCCTAATAATTAGCACCACTCTAGAATGATTGTAATTTTCTTCTTTCGACTTTTCACATGCATAACAGCAATACACTTTGTAGGAGAGAATCTTCCCTCGCCTTTGTTCTCTCTCACACATCATCTACGCCTACTATATTACTCGTGTGTACCACCACCAGACTTAAGATTGTTGATTTCATCTCCCTCATCTTCTCATTCTTTAATTCGTGTTTTTTACCGTCTCAGCCTCATCTCATTGTCTTTCAAGTCTGCGTTTTGAAATGATTACGGGAACAAATTGACAAGCCAATTCAGCCTGGAGACAGGTCTTGTTCAAAGCACGCACCAGAGAGAGAGAGACCATTTGGTACGGTCTACCCAACTTTGTACACCGATAGGAATAAGACTGTCTTTCTGTCCATACTGGTTCTCTCTCCTTCGTCATCATCAAGTCTTGAGTCTTGTGTTTTATGAACTTTTTGCATGATGAAAAAGAAGACGTTGCATGTACCTCAGTCAGCGTTACTAACAACATGGTGATTTTTCTGTTCTCACATGTTTCCTCTCGCAGCTTTTGTACCTGGTGAGAAGGTGAATGTGCATGCATGTCCTCACTTTCTTCCACTTTTTTATCAGCTTCTGTTGAATCTGAAATTAAAGTTCGTTAATTTGATGTCTCAGTTTGTGAAACTGAAACCTTCTTGGGAAGTTGGGATGCATATGATTCGAGTAAATATCCCGGATTTGTGCAATGTTCATTGAGTGAGGAAGTAGATTAGGAACTAATAATAGCAATCATAAACAGTCCTTGATGGTTAAATAAGTATTATAACATGAGTATTTCTTAATTGTATGGTTTGGTAACAAATCTGAGTTACATAATATGGTTTGATACAAACGAGACAACCGGGATTCTGCCTTTAGTCCTTTGGTATTGCTTGTTGACCTAAGCTGTTATTTATTTTTTAAGTTTGTGGGCCTTATGTTTCCACCAGTTTATTTCTTTATGATCCCATCGCATCGACAATTTTGTCATCATAAGCACGCAACATTTTCCGTTGCTGGAGAGCCACCCCATTTCCATTGCGTACCTGCATGACATAATGAGTCAGTTGGACAGAAATTATAATTATTAGGACGATTGTCACTTCCCATTTCGTGCGTGCGGTCTGCTCGAAAGGGTGGAGTCCGTATATCAACTCGAACCAGTTAGAAATTATTAACGCATTTGGTACTTACAGCAATCAGACTCCCTGACCGACCTAAATGGTTTGAATGACTCTATAATACACCAAGTGAAATGGTCCCCCGTATTTAGTTCGCATCATTTCCATTTAACTAAGAAATAAAATTACTTCATCCGAAGGCACTACAATATGTACAACTTTTAACATTTGATAAATTATATTTCTAGTGGTACTGCATTGATGATCCGTTTATGAAGTCCTTGTCATTGGAGAACTGGGGAAAATTCCAACCACTTCAAATGGACGACAGCACTGAAGTGTTTCTAGAAACCTGTCTGGATAACTCAGACAACACGTTCTGGCAATTATGGCTATCTTTTGCTAGTTCGATTCTTTCATGGTTCATTGCAGCTACCTCTATAAACGGGTAAGTATTCCAAGTAACTCTTTCTGTTTGTGGTTACACATCCCAAAGAAACCAATTCCTCTTTTCCAGCAGTAGGTTATATTTATTCATGTGCTCTTTCCAATTTGCATCAAACATCATTGAATCATTGGATGAAACAAACTCTGCCAACTTGCTAATACTAAAACCTCCGCGTGCTCTATGTAAATCTTCCGAGTCTACCTTTCTTCCTCGAACTCGGTTCCCTTTTAGTGATGAAATATATAAAACCGTAGTAATGAATCTATGAATCGAGAGTACTTGATATGACATTCGACTATTTCAACATATCCTGGAGATAAATGGATAGAGTGTGTGTGTTGAAAGAGAAAACATTAGAAAAGGGTTCCATTAAAAGGAAATAGTATCAACTGTTTGATTTTGTGAAATTCTACATGAGTGAAATAGAGTAGTACTTTCACACTTTTATAAGTCAGTTCGTTACATTATTGAAAGGAATTGGAGGAGAGGAAATAGAAAAAATCTTCGAGGCGATCAAATGTTTCGAAAAGAGAATAAAAGAAAAAGAAGTCAATGGTGGAAGTGTGTGAGTGAGGACACACATATAAGGACATTTGAGGAGATGAGGTAACTCGGAGAAAGTGCATTGGCTGTATAGACAACTATGGACAACATGCACAAAGTAAGAGGAGAGCAAGCACCTCAGTGTTGTGTGTGTGTATGTAGTAATAGTCTAATAGCAAAAGAGGAATACACGAAGAGTGTAAAGTTGAATTCAATTCTGAGCATTTTTTCTGTTGTGTAGCTGATGGGTGAGACGGATGAAAAAGTATGGCAGGATTTTTGTTCTGGGTGAGACATGAATTTTCGATTACAGGGGTTTAAGGCTCATGGCATGCTTTCAAGGCAGAATGATTTTTCAATAAACACGCATGAGTTCGTTGATTTTGAACAGAAAGGGCATGTGAGAGAGAAAGTTAAAAGCTTGAACTGAAGATCTTTCGTACTCAATACTCAATAGTTAGATACATTGAAATCAAAAGCCACCACCACCACACCACCACACTCACACACATCTTTTTCTATATTCCCATCTTTAACTTCATTCTTTCTTCATAACAACTATATATACGATTACCTTCTTCAAAAACTTTCCGAATCCACTCTGTTTGAATAACAATGTACATTTTCAATGGAATAGCGACATCATCACTTTATGTGACGACTGATAATTTTTTCCACGGACTAAAGCACATCCGCTTTCTTCTCAAATTCTCTCGCGCCTGGATTTTCTTTCAATCTGAATTTCGAACCTAAATCAAAGCTCAAAGCCCGCAGAGATGGGACATAAACTTTTCTTTAAAATAAAACACCCGATGAAAGCTCCAAAGCTTTGCCACACAACCTACCTATCTATTCATGCATGATGGATATGTCTGCGACTACAGCCCGTCTGTTGATTCTGCTGTCGATTGTCTGGGATTTGCGTTCCTTAACTGTTTTATCTGTTTGCTGAATCACAAGTTGACTTTATTAGACTGCAAGGATCGAAAAAACAATAATTGCTAACAATGTAATTGGCAATTATAAAGCAGTTGAACTCCACCTTCTGAAATGAACTGAAATGTATAATATTTATTTAGTAAATATAGATGGTCGATTATGTAGATGATCTACTAGGCAGTACTTGGTAATATGTGGCTTATAGAGATGTGATACTGTTTCTCGCATCAACTTGTCAGAAAATCTCTTGATTAAGAGTTAAATAAGATACACTGCGAGTCTGAGAGCATGATCGGACGGGGCCTGTAATTTTATTGCAATTAAAATAATTTTGGTGCTTCTTAGCCGAGAAAACGGGTTACATATTGGCTGGTTCGAATTTCACCTTAGAATATAATCAAACGTCCAGTAAAAGTAATTTATTGCTGTGAAGGGGATTCTTGTGTGGTAACGAAGAAGGACTCTCTCATCCCAATGAAGTGCAATAAAGATGGTTATGCTTTACTTCCCCTGTAGGGCATAACTTGATCTTTTGCATGACGATCGACGAAGTACGGGGCTTCGCACAATATGGAAGTTTTTATTCGAATCAAGTCTCGGACCAGCTTGGAATTTTGTGTTGTACAGCTGTGCACATTTTACTGATTTCTTTCAGTAAGGTAGAATGTTAATAATGATTGAGGGATGTGCGGTGGATTTTATGGGAGTTTTGATGAGACGGAATGAGGATCTAGAAGTTCGTTAAGACGGATGGAGGTGGTAAGGTCAGCCATTAACTCTTGAGGTCCTCAAGACGATCGTGCGGTACGGTGGATTGGTTCGTGATTGAGTTTTGCATATCTAATTAGAAGTTAGAAAGACCCTAATCTATGGGTTCTTTCACAACTTGTTCTCATAAAACTTTGTCATTAAAGTTTGATTAATTGCTTCGTAATAAGCATTCATGAGGCTGGAGTGTTATTAAACCCGACAAAATCCACATCGCTGTATATACTAATAATATATCTCCTTTTGTGTTAGAACATCTGCAGGGACGAGGCTTCATGATAAATTGCCTTTCTTACTCTTCTTTTCTTGAACTTCTTTTCACCTCCTTCGATGATTATAAAACACGAATTTTCGATAAGAAATTTTTATTACCCTTCTGCTTTCCAACCGATCTTTATGCCAAGGAATTTTTAATCACTTTTCATTCCTTTCTGTGTCTATGATTCCTTACTATATAGAGTATAGAGCCATAGTCTACTCAAAATCTTAGAAGAATAATCATCAGCAAATCATGATTGAGTAGGTGAATGCATAAAAGCAAGAACTTTAGATGCTAAGACTGCCTACCAGTTATGGTATTCATCATATCTTGCAGCATCGCCTAGCTTGTAAAAGTAGTTTTGTCCTGGAACTGAACAACTCATTAACAATTGTATAAAAACAGTGTCTCGTCTCCCTTCAAATAATTATGAAGAATCTTATTTTGGAAACTACTTTGAGAAGAATGCAAATCATAACACTGTTGTTGACTTAAAAAAATATTTATTCAGCAATATGCCAAATAACTGACACAAGTTGACACATAAAGGCGTGGTCACACCACCCTTTAAAGCCAGCCAAGGCGTTTCGTCAATTATCTTAAACAACTTTTCATCTACGATAAACATGACAGCAATTATTGTCTGATGATTAAAGAAAAGGAATCTCACCCCGGAGATACAAGTTTCGAGATATGGACCTACGAAATCTTTGTGGGATGGGAAATCTTAAAGAAGCTTAATGTCAGAGAGGCTCTTGTTCTTGTTATGTTCAACCTTTCATTGTAAAATTACTTACTAACAACAGAAAGAGATCAAAGGGGTTCAATAGAATGTTGTGCTTATCAATTTTAATTTTACATCAGGAAAATAATAAAGCAAAATCGTGATAAGGGAAGGGTAATAATGTGAACACTGGAATGATGGAACTGTAATAATTAAAATTTTCATACCATCAATACGTAGGAAAACTTGAAGAGTCTTATTGAGTACAAGGAACGATGAGAGATTAAGGTTGGTGGGATGTTAAATCATCCATATAATTATTAGGCCTATTAGAGTAATTACAAAATCATGTTGGAGTAGTTTGAGACGATGCAAAATTACCATTGATTTCTGATGTCTTACTGTGCAACCGGTGATTATTCCATTGTTATAATACAAAGCAAGCAAGGTTTGGTGGATCCAACAGCATATTTGCTGTTTCACCGAGTTCACAAATACCTTTGGTGTTGGGAATGATTATCAGGGAAAGAATGTTTCCCACCTGAGAGTGAGTGGGTAAAAAATTGCTTCGTTCGTACTTCGTACCTTTAACGGCTGATGTAGAAGGGTGTGTTCGTTAAGTGAAGACTTTAGACAGTAGCTGATGAGCTGTCAAGCATGCACGCATCCTGTGCGTAAGATCACAGAATGCCATCAATCTGCCATTTCATTATTGATTGAAAGTGAAATCAAACAGGATAACTTGCTGACGATGTAACTCACAAATGATGTTGTGCCAAATAATTGCCTGAACGGGGATTAAACCAACTTCTGCTTAATTGTTGCTTGGCCATGAGAAAACTCTAGGAATCCAAAATTCATGTGTGCATTGTGAAGTTACAAAGTGTAAAAAGTGAGTGGAACAATCGATTATTTTACCCTTTTCCCATCAGTCCCATCCTCCTTCCAGAGTAAAGAAACTTTCAAGGGATTACCGTGTGTAGTGGAAAGCACTTCTGAAGTGTGGAATGCTGCCAATTTTCCATTAAGCCTTGTCAAGTTGAATTTTCTGTACATCTACTAAAACTGCTTCCAATTTTAATCCTTTTCTCCACTAAGAGTGAACATTAAGCCTTGATTCTAATGGGTGACGTTACGATGCCTTTATTACTGGATTACACAACTCAGAAAGATAGTAAAAAATCGACTCTTCTATTTTATTGAACTTTTAATAGATGTTGTGTGGTTCTGTGTGCTCTTGTGTCGATGATGAAATTATTTCTTTGTTTTTTGGGGTCAGTTGAGAATCCTGTGAGAAAACTATTACAATGCCTCTGGTTCTGGTTACGAAAAAGTAAAGAGATTATACTTTACTTTCATTATTGTTGCTAATCATCTAATTAATGTCTCCGACAAGAAGTCTTGTAATGAGTCAGGCGTCCCTTCATCCCTCCAACAATTACACGTAGTCTCCAGTCTTGAGTCTTGAGAAAGTAAAACTTGCGAGGAAAAAGTGACTACACACACACCACTGTAATTTACTTCTCATTTGTGTGGTTCTGGTTAAATCATTTCGTATCCAGTCAGCACGAATTTTTCACAAAGGGACTGAAAAGTAGAAGAAAAAGAGGAGACAGGAAATCTGATGCATTGTCGAACAAAGAACAAGACATTGGGAGACAGTAATTGGAGGTGTGGGACAGCTCTTGTGGCGACGGAATAGGTGTTTTGTTTAAGATTTTGACAATTGTTACAGAGTATGATTGAGTGGAGTTGTTAAATCATCCTCAGTCCTAATTTTAATCAGACTGTCTCAGCCCTTCCTTCATCTCTTTCAGTCATGTTAACACAAGAAAAATGAGACAATTGTGAATTGTGACAAACAATAATGATTACGTGATATACGCTGCATCATCTTACAAAAATCCCCAGTACTTACAATACAATTTCTCAAGACCCAAGATGAATGTACAACAACAATTAATTCATATACTTCGATTTAACTACAAGCGTACCTGAGATTATAATAAGTCTGGTTTCTATTAACACTTCCATTAAAAGAAGATGAGTCATTGAAGGAACGGCTAAGATATTTGCTTAAAGACTTACAGAGATAATGTGCACTCATCTGCGCTCCTCTCCTTCCCTTTCTATTTCCTGTGTGAGGTGAAGTCATTACACATGAGGTTGCGTTGAGTAGGTTTCATTGATTTATGGCGTGGCCAACCTCCGCCTGCGTTTCCGCCGACTCATTCGTGGAACTTATTTAGTATTTTAGCGAGCTCAGAGTCTCATTAGAGGTTTGCGTTTGTCCTGCTGGGCAAGACATCCAGCAATTTACTCTCTTGCTCATTTACTCATCAACACACACAGAATCATCATCATCATCACCAACCACCAGACTCAGATGCTCTCCAGAGTTCGGACCGCCTGGGCAAATTCCAAAGACCAATAGACTCCCCAGTTGCACGCTTCGTCGCAAAGCAATTAAGCCCTGGCTTTGTTTTAATTAATGAACTACCCATTATGTTCCTCCTTTTTCTTTCACTTTATTTGCATATGGCAGCTTACTTACCTCCTACTTCCCCTCTTCTTGGGTTGTGCAACACCTGCCCATTTACACAGCAACTGGTAGAGAACTGTGCAAATAGACACGATGGGAATTGAGAATCCTTTCCCTATTCGTACTTCCATCGAATTTGAATCAAGCGTATATTATTATCTCCCCATCTCGTTTTAACTTTTCTGTGTAGACTTTCTCTTTTTGAATATACACTGGACTGTATTTTCTGCGATTTAGAGAATATTTTGCGAGCAGAAAATACTGCATCGATGACCAGTTAACCTTGACCCTTCACTAAAATAATATCCATTAACGATTATCGACAAGAAGTCAGTCAAAATTCAATATAAGTTGGGTCCTTTAAGATTCTGAGTATGATAAGCTACTGTTAAAACTAATCAAACCACACCATGTAGGTTTAATAAGAATAAAGTTCAATAGGAAGATGAAGATATCTTGAAACTTAATTAATATTCATGAAGCTTCCTGTATTCATCTTGACAAGAAGATGTGTCTAATGTAACAATGCATCTTGCGTTTATAAGGAGTTTTTTGTGACTCATTCAGCCCCACCACCAACTTGAGTTGGGTTGATGAGTTAGTCCTGATCTAAGAAAGATTTTATTCATCACGACGCTTCAACCGGAGCAATCAGTCAAACTGAATTTAAAGACTTAATCAATCTACAACATTACTTTTTCTCCTTACGACACACACGGTGGAAGGAGAGAGATAGAAAAGTCCCATAAAACATA
The DNA here is from genome assembly GCA_034698685.1 of Isotomurus pseudopalustris. Lineage (NCBI taxonomy): Eukaryota > Metazoa > Arthropoda > Collembola > Entomobryomorpha > Isotomidae > Isotomurus > Isotomurus pseudopalustris. Next base: position 10,765 of record JAQGBV010000678.1, read on the forward strand.
ACCTTCGTGTGTGTAGGCAACCGTGTACAAGTATATTCCATAGGCGGAAATGGAACGCCATAATATGCAAGTCAACTATGAAGAAATGCAGTGAAGAAGCGATAAAAATTACATATGAAAGTTTATTATTATGTGCAACTGAATGAGTATTTATGGCCTTCATGGACTACGGAAATGTACTTTATACTGTGAGTGCGGTTGGAATTTGAGGTTTGAAAAGCTCTATGCATAAATATCAGCTTCCGTCCCCGGATCCTTCCTTCCTCCTCCTTGATTTTGATGACTCAATCAAAAAAGTTAATGATACCATTTTTCATAAAGGACGGAGCATGTGTGTACTACTTACTGTCTCTCCCCTTAAAGGTATTCTTGTAAGGGGGAAATAATGCAACTCTTTCGTCGTCGACGCTCCCCAAGCTCAAGCCAAAGTTTACACACTGGAAGAGAATGTAGAAACGAAAAAAACTGTATGGAAAGTTCCCAGAAAGGTTCTTCTTCTGCATTTATACATCCACCCATGCATATGTGACATACTTGGAGGAACCTACAAAAAAATCTAAATTGAGCTAGTCTACTTAAGCAGTGCATGAATTTTTATACGAGGGTGAAAGCAAAGAGGGGAAGATTTGTGTGTGTACATGAAGGAGGATGGGAATTAATTCGAAAAGTTTGTATTGCTTTGTATTAGCTATGGAACGGATCTTTCGAGTATTTTACGATATAGATAGTTTGAGTTAAATTGAAATCGGAGGAGAGTAGTGAGAGTAAGTGAGTTTCAAAGGGCTATGCATGAATGTCGGGAGTCGAGATGGACGATTGACTATCATCATCGCTATGATGGTATTTGGTGGTGGTGGAGTATAAGAAGAAGAGATGCAAAACTGATGATGATGATCGTCATCATCATGAGTAGAGGCTGAGATAGCTGGTGGTGGTGGTGGACCTGGAGGATGAGAGTCTTCCTCTGGAGAAAGAGAACTTCTTCCTGGAGGAATGGAACGTGTTGACGTTTTTAGGCGATGAAGCAGAGAAGGGAAAATTGGTATCTGATTGTAAATGGGAAAGGGCTGGGAGAGTCGTCGTTCAAGTGAGAATGGAGATGGACTGGAAGGTATTTGAGAATTTAATGTAATGTAAGAAGAAAAAGGAGAGATGCAAAGGAAGGGTGGGTGGTGGTGTGCTTTGCTGAGTAGTGTGATTTGGAATTTCTCTTATCTGCATTCACTTGGTGAGTAGAAAGCTATCAGGGAGCCAGAGTGTACGCAATTTTTTTACTCCATCTATACAGACATTCTTTTGTCCTGGCTTTCCCTTCATCTATATGTCCCCACCACATGTACATTCTTACTTTTAACAGTCTCAATAGCTTACATACAGCGTGTGTGTCCTATGAGATAGAACACAACCATGTGTGTGTGTGTATGAGAGAGAGAGAGAGAGAGAGTAGTTGTCAGTGTGTGTGTATGTGACTGGGACGAAAGTCTCTTCACTTTCACAGGGAAAGAAAGAATTCGATTTTATGTAAATTAACCAATCCAATAGCTATACACTATTCTTTACTTTGGAAGGAGCCTCAATCTTCTCAGAAAAGTTGATATAGTCAATCCTTCTTCCTCTGGTCTATCGATACTTTACCGATGGAAATGAATGTTATGCAAGAGCAACTACATTTCCTCTTTTACTTAAAATCAACGGAGAAATCTAGGAGGGGCTGTCTTTTCAGTTCCTTCAGTTCGAGTGCTTGAACCCAACTACCTTTTAGATTTATACGAGCTTTCACAGCCAGAAAAAACTTGTCGGATTCTGAAATTTTAGGCTCGGTGCCCGGGTAGGTCGTTGCATCTTTTTATGGATGTGGAATAAGATCCAGGATCATAAATTACCATACTTGTCATTAAATTATGTGGTCATCAGAATATGTTGCAAATAATTCGGAATTTGTTCATGCAGATGGCAATATCAGATGATGGGTAAGAGTATCATGCATTCTTAGCTTAGATTATTGATTTTTTGTGTATCGATCTTAGGATTTGCAAATAAAGCTCAAGCACACAAAGGATTTAAAATTCACATGCACATAGGCAAGCTCAATGTCATGTTCTGAGTAACCAACATGTTTAATGCAGTTGTCTGGATTTATCTGATTTTTTAGAGATCTCACCTTCATTGTAATATTGCGTTTTTATTTAGACCGCACTTAATATTTCTTAGTTTACGGGAAAATCTAGTTTTTGATCTCCAGAAAGATAGTAGCTGATGATCGAGTAGGTTGAAATGTTGGAAATGGAGAAGAAAAAGCTTTGGAATTTCATTCAAACCTAGTTAACACGAGAAGAATGCATCATCTTCAGACACGTCGTATTCCATCTGATGTTTTATGTACGCACAGTGGAATTACAATTTCATTCTTAATCACCAATCTAGACATGAATGAGTAGCAACACAAAGAATCTCATGCATGCTGTCAATGACATAGCACTTTGTTTAAGAGTTAGTAGTACATCACTGAATGGACCACAGGCGCCTAGCAGGAATGATTATCCATAATTTTGCAAAAGATTCAACTTCTTACTTCTTCTCATCATCTCAAACGCTGGGGCCAGTCTACCTAATTTTCATTCAGACTCCTCCACATGTTATTAAAATTAGTTCACTCCAAAATGAAGAAATTGTTGTAATCGGCTACCAATTAGATGTAATTACACGCTTCTCGTTGTATGGAAAGTTGAACTAGAAATATGAATCTGGATATTCGTTTTTTCGTGTAATTTTATGAATATTTTTAGTCACGATCCTTCAATATCGGATATAAATGATTCATTCGTCCAAGTGCAAATGGCCTCTCGACGTATCATAATTATGGCTCGTTCATTTTCTGATTTAAAAAACTTGCAGCTTAATTTCTCTTGGTTGACCTTGTTTAATAGACAATCGAGCTGCATGATACATTTTTGAGACACTGTCGTTTCAGTATCCTGAAAGTCTTGTTGTCGATCTGATAATTAAATATGGTTCTGAGTATTTTGAAAAGATTTTATTTTGTTCCGTGGCCGTGCACATCTTTTCCTAAGAAAGAAGATGAATTGTGGACTTTTGACAAAAGAAAGGATTGGTTTTGGCTTATCTTTCTTCGGTTTCACTTTATGTCCGTAGCATCCATAATGTCTTTTCTACCTGCATGCTTCGTTTGTACTCGTAATTCTTTATTTTAATGCCATCCTTTTTTACCCATTGTGATGCGACCCAACAACGGCTGACAGTACCAGACCTATCGGCGGTTTTGCTTTTAACGCTTTTTTCCTTTCCTTTTTATTCTTCTGTGCTCCCTTGGACCTCATTAGCAAGTGTTGGAAGAACAGCCCAGGTGTACTACTTCCCCAAGCAAATCCCACTCGATCCTCATTCTCAACAGTTCCTCGATGGAATGTTGAAATTCATCATAAGCTATTGATTTTGACAGCCGTCTTAAGAAATTTTTTAAGAATGCTCGGGTCATAATGAATAAGCTAGGTTTCTTCATTGCCCTTCACTAATTTCTCACAAGAATCAGAGATCGAAAAAGAATCACAGAAGATTTTTTGTGTTTTGGTGACAGCCTTTTAAATAGAGTGACGACGAGGGAAGATCGAATGCAAAACTGATTTCTTGTACTTCAAAAGTATTTTTAAGACTGGATATTTTGTTAACGGAAGAAGCTCCCATGCTCAGTCATCAGAAAGGGGGCGATTTACTCGAACACGATGTGTAATCCAAGTGCCGAGAGACATTCTATCTTTTATATCAAAAACACTTTTTGAATGAAATATAAACCTAAAATTATCCAATGAGCCTTATTTTACAACTATCACTAAGATATATGTTTCTGATTATCTGTTTTATTTTAAAATATCTGTAGTTTTCCTTGTGTTTCTTGTGATTAAACCTTTTAACACAAAACGTCTTAGATTTCGAGGTTATTATAGAGTAGAATGTTAGTCACATTTTATTCGGAGCCATCGGAACCATGTGCGCCCGGACTATGATATCTACGGTAGAAAAGCAGTAGAGAACTACTCTCATGTGCGTTATTATGACATTAAAAGACATGAATCATTTACAAGACATTGCTCTGTTCACAAAAAGGGTTGAGAAAAATCATAATATTGATGCCACCTTCCAAAAAAATTGAATAAAACATGAGAGTCCACCCTTCTGATCAATAATGAGCTTTTTCGAATGTTGTTGACACTGGAGGATGAAAGTACGGGAGAGAGAGAGTACAATAAAAACAGAAGCCTTCATGTTTGAACTGCATGTATATACCCTGCTGTAGTGTTCCATACACTTAAGAAATTTAAATTTAATAATAAGTGAGTTGTGGCTCCTCTTTGATGATGTGGTTCATAAATAATGCTCTCGATCCCGTACTTTCTCCATGTTTGCAAGAAGAATATCCATCTTTCGACGATCGCTTGACTTGCTGGACAAGACTTGATTCATGAGAAGTCCCTTATGGCAAAAGTAACAAGAGAGGAGTTGTGTGATATCTCCCTGTGTGTAGCTATCAGATGATGGATCATGATGGAATGGGATATTGGCAATTTATAATCTGCATTCAATCTAAGCAAGACTATCCTTATGTACTTTCTCCTACGTGCCATTACCCAAAGGATACTAAGAACACTTTTTGATTCTATCCAATATAATTTATGCGGTTAGTGGTTTCCTTTCTCCTGTGCGAGTTGACCAGGAGAATGGACGATCTCGTATGCATATCATCATCTCTTTGACAGAACTGTAAGGAGAGAGATCGCATTTTACTCTTCTCATAAGTAAATTGTGGTGGTGGTGGAATGTAAGATCTAATAAAATTTGCTTTTTTACATGACTCACAATCAAACGAAGAAAGAAGGTTCCCTTCTTTGTAACTTTGTTGGTAAGAAGGTGGAAGATGAGAGAGAGAGAGAGGGAGAAAGTCGATATTGGGAATTGGAGCTTTAAGCTTTAGCCAGGACGAACGTAACGAGATCTCATCCTCCTTAGGATTTTGCATACTGATTCGAAAGCCTTTCGGAAACGACTCACAGCTGCCTCCAATATTTTCATCGGCAATGGCCATCCAACCAGCAGCTATCGATCCGGAGACCGTCATGTTCCGATGTGTCTGCACTTGTTTCGTTTTTTACCTTTTGTCAACTTCTACACAATCTTTTCTTTACTCTAAAAAGTAGTGGAAGGTTGAGTAGCAGTTTTAGCTCAGTAGTACGAGTACACTCACAACCACCACCAAAGCTTCTCCAGTTTTGTAAGACCATCATCTCTTCTATTGTACGTGGATTCTTATTTCCTTATTTGTATGCATTTCCATATCATCGTACACTTCTGCAGGTACTTTTATTTGCCCTGTACACTGTATGACACTCTTAAGTGCTCTATTTATACAGATAGTGCTTCTCTGTACGACACAACACCCTCTCACTACCCTTCCCTACTAATAGAGGAAGACTCTCTAATGTAAAAAACGCTTTCTCCACAGCTCTCAATCACTGTTTCTTTCAGATGGCCTTTCTTCTTCCCCATCTCTGTTGACCATACAACCACCACATACGTCTCTCCAACTATGACGTGAATGAATTTAGATAAATGTGCTCTTATTTATGAGCAGCATCATCTGGCTCCGCATTCATAATTTCTTTCTGTCCCGACTCTCTCCCTGGCATACACACAGTCAACGGAATTTCCTAAATTCAGTTTACAAGAAATCACAGTCCTTTTGGTCCAAAAATCTCCTCACTTGTGTAGCTTATGCCCATGATTGTTTCCTACGCGTGTGTTTTTCTTCAAATGTAACTCAATCACTAAGTGCTTCCCAAAAACTAAGAGCCAGAGGTATTTTATGACCTCTCCTCACGGTGCATAGTATATAGTAAAACACAATGCCTACTTCTTATTTAGTAAGCAGTGTACGAGAGTTCCATGCACGTTTCACAGTCATTCGTCTTATTTCATAACTGTGTGGAACGATACGTACGCATATGTGTGAGTTTACTTAAAGATTCACAATTACCCCTAAGATCCAAATAGAAAGATCTCGTTGTGTTGGAAAGAAGGACACTCCTCATGTGTATTTAAGCAGATAAATCAACCCCACTTTTCAAAAGATTTCAATGAAAAACTTTGAGAAGAACCATTTTAGTGTTAAATTGATTAAGGAGGAAAGGATTATTGGTACATGAAAAAATGTCTTCTTGCTCTGTGTGTTCTTGAGTAAACATTTTTCTTTTATAGGAAGAAATTTTCCTTTTCCACATCTTGAGTCATCTTCATAAATAGTAATGGAAAATTGTAAAAAAAAACACTTGGAGATAGTAGGGGGTTTAAGTAAAGCACAACAAGAGAGCGAGAGAGAGAGTGAGAGACAGTCTGGCATTGCAAGGCAGTGAAAGACTTCTTCTTGTTGGACGACCTAAAACCACCGTTCCATAAAAACACATTATCTTCAAAGCATTCCATTGACTTTAGTCTATTGTAACACATTCCATAAGCCAGTTTCCCATCAATACCCATTCCCTTTTTCTTATTATTCCTTTTTCCTGTTTATTTTGCTTCTTCACCACACCAGAAGAAGAGGAGCCCAGAGTTCCTTCTCCCGTCTTATGACTTCTCTGCGGTTCAATTCCTCCTCTGCCTACATGAACTTTGTCACCTTCATTCCTTCCCTTCCTGCAATCCTAATTGTTGTTCTGAAAAGCCTTACATAAACCCAAAGGATTCCAGGTGAAGAAAAGACTCACATTGCAATATCTTTTGTTCTTCAAATCCCATCGACTTCCTCATGAATGCTCTTCTACTCCGACATTCTCTGCGTTCCTCTGATTCCCAGCTAAGACTCCTTCTCACTTCTTCTTGTTACCTCTGATTTCTTATTACAACTTAGTTACCCACTACTACCCATCACTTCCAATACTTCCTCAGTTTCAATACATCCTCCTACTCAAAAGATCCTCCGGTAATTTCATACATGCGCGAACTGCTAAATCGTCATTCACACTTTCATCAGAAAAGATGTGAATATGAATTGAACGAGTTTTATTCGTGTGCTGCTCCGTCTTGATTTATTAATAATCCCATCCACAAGGCGAAATGAAAAAATGAAGCTCACAAAAACACTAATCTTTCATCTAGGGGTTTACCATTTCCTCTTCCAGTCTAAGAAATTTAATTCATGCAGAGTGATACACATTATGCGATCGGCCTTTTTTATTATTTCTTAAGACCGAGACGAGGCCCTCTTCGTCATCGAAAGACAAGTCTTCATGAAAGAAGTGACAGGGAGTGAAGAATTTTTCACTCCAGTATGGATGGTATTAATTTGTGATTCTATAGAGTGTGTGTGTGTGAGCCTACCCGCGGTGTTTATTAATATCTCATTAATCAAGCATTTAGACGCGTGATAATCATCTGACGTGTAGGCACAGAAGATTAACCCTTTCGCCCTCTTTCATTCGTTATGCTTCATGCTATCTTACAAACTCTTCTTCGTCTCTAGTCTGAAATTCTGCCAGACATTCTTCTTAATTTGTTTTCCCAGAAAGTGTTTTTTCATCCTGAAGAGATTCAACCTCCCATCATTATTGATTTTACATCAATTTCGGTAAAAATTACTTGAACATCGCGTCTTCTTTAAGCCTGGTTGTCTCTCATAATCTCCGTCTGTCTTTCAGTCTCAAGTCTTGGAGACCCTGTGGGAAGTCTCCCAATTGAATCCCGTTATTATTACGCGTACTCAAATGAGTCTCACTTCGGAATTATGGCAAGTCATTAAGGAAGGTTTGAGTTGAAGATATGAGAATGAAAAGAATGATGATTATAATACTCCAAAGTCTTTTGTCCTTAAAAGATCTCCACTTCAGAGACAAGTGGGCATCTTGTTGAATTTGTAAACTGTCATTGGGCTTGTTGTTCGGCTAAGGATCAAATCATGATTTCAGATACCTCCCACTGAGAGTGTCAGTCTTGCTTTTTGATACATCAAATGATGAAACAACGCCCTTGAGTTATTCTTAGTCCTGAGGACTGGATACCGTACCTTACTGTCACTCAATTTGATTGCTCATGATTCTTACAATTAATAACATTTACCGGCCTAACACTCAAGTTGAATCGCCTGCTCGGAAAAGTATTAAATAACGATCATCTATTGTCGGTCGAAAAGGTCATGGTGGTAATATACGCTTTGTATACGGAGAGGCATTCAATCCTTCAATACTTCTCATGAGAAAAAATATTCATCCCCAGTCAATCACTACACAACCCTTTTCCATTATTTTTTATAAATCGATGTTGAGTTTCCCAACCTTATCGATTAAATTCATTTGATCATCAAATTATGTTGGGAGAGTTTCAAGTGTTTTTACGGCAGTTCAAGTTGAGAATTAATAGTAAGCTATCCGCGGATTGCATTTAAAGTATTTTTTCTCGAATTAAGATTGAGATAGCTAGAAGACTGAGATGTATAAGGCGTGTAATTCGCCAATGAATCTTGTCTCATCTTCTGTAAGCACGGGAAAAAGTAAATTACCATCAATTCAATTTAATTACACAACCAGCTTCTCTGATTAAGATTGTATGTAGCTCAAAGGCCGCTGGAAGTTCTGAATAGAGTGGAAGATGATAGCAGTCGGAAAAGTTTAATCAAGGAGTGAGTAGCTTTGGTGAAAAATTCTTAACAGCGAGTTTGAGTATATAGTGGAATAGAAGTCATCGTCTCATCCACAAGGAAGGAAAAAACTTTTAATTAATCTTAGATTAAATTGCGAGTTTCTTTGGGATATCGTGCTCCCTTGATGAAAAAAGGATTAAACTCATTCGTGGGTTTCCCAGAAGAAATGGAAATGTTTTTGAATTTTTGTCTCGTTAATGTCTCCCCTTCTTCCAACCCATTCAATTACATCTGAAAGAGTACTCTCCATGCATACTTTTTTTTCTTTCATGTAGAAACGAGAGACAGACACAGACGTGGCCATCGTCTCTGCTCTCTTTTATATGTGAAGTAGTAGGTTGATTAAATGTAAGTTCGTATTTGAAGAACAGCCAAAGTGATTGAATTGTCCTTACAATAAAACTTTGTCTCCTCTCTCTCCTCTCTGTAAATGAATCACGGACAGTTTCGTGCTTAAAGGACAGAGTAATTTACAGTTTTTTTTACAACAGTCAGCAAATCTAAAAAAGCCCACCCTTATGCATTTTTATTCGCTCATCTGCATTAATTCATTTAATTAATGATTATATTCCTGTTTCCCGTGAATTTGTACTGACGATCCCCATGCTTCATGCAATGGAATATTGTATGTATGAATGTACATCTCTTTTTGCAGACTCCTTGGTCGTGGATCAATGCATGTATTTTCATCCCAACAATTCGGAACTCTCTTGGACTGGAGTGAGTCTTCGCCTAAACTGGATCGTCTTCTGGATATTGGTGCAGGTGATGGGGCAACGACGGAAAGAATGGCAGGATATTTTAACGACGTCTTCTGTACAGAAATGTCACTTCCAATGAAATGGTCTTTGCAGAGAAAAGGATACACGTAAGTTATCGACTTTCCATTACAGGAAATGAATTAATAAAATATTATGAATTGTTATTAATAAAGCGAAGGGGAGTCAATATAGCTGATTAATACACTTCTCCCTCAAACTTCTCTGCACTTTGAGTGCCAGAAACGAATTCAGTAAATTGAGTTTCCTTTATTAGAAAGGCCTGCATATATTTTTATGAAAGTATTTAGCCATGAATAATTAGTTTAGCGGGTGTGCCGTCAGTAATATTAGAAAATAAAAGCCCGTGGTGGGTGAACGAACAAGAAAGAGTCTCAGAGACTACTCAGGGTTCTTCGCTTCCCAGAAAAACCAAAGTTTTCCCATTGAATGGAGAAAGTTAATAAATCGAGGAGAAGGAAGTTAGCGAAAGTGAGAAGAACCAAGGGACTTACTTACTTAGGAAGTCAATAGTTCTTTTTTAATCATCATCATCAACCAAGCCCACCACCAACAGGACTACGTAGCATTTCATTTGATTAGACTTGACTTTTTTAATTAATTAGGGTCGTTAAAAGGGGAAAGAGGGATTTGTAAGAAAAGAACCTCCGTCTTGTGTCTCGGAAGCACAGAACCTGAAAATGTTATGTCAAATGCACGTCCATGTTCTGCTGTATATAAGAGAATGTTAAATTGAAGGAGTATTAAAAAAGTCATTAGCTTCAAGGCTGTTGGATTCAGTAGTGCTGATTTAATTAGAGTCGTCTGTCTCCTGAATAATTTTAAGCTTAGGTTCATTTCCTGAACAGCCAACTCTAGTGGGTTTCTGAGTAAAAGAAGGATTTTTTTCTCCTTTGGTGCTCTCCAGTAATTTCTGGTGCTTGATTACCTCATCCTTAAATTAACTTCTTGTAAAGAGAACAGCTCAAAAGGTTGACATTCTACTCCGACCAAGTCGTAAGATTCAGCTATTACTATCTCAGAGCAGAACTTTTTCAATATATAAGAAAACTCGGAAACTAATGGGAAGTAAAAGTCAAAATGAGACGATGCCATCTTCGCTTGGTTAGAAATAATTACATTTTACGGACTAAAAAGTTTGGAACTTGCTATGTCAGCGTACATCACTCGGTAATTAATTGATCAGTATGTAATATGGTGAAACTAACGAAAACATAATAGATGTCTCAAATCTCAGATTGTGTGGACGACTAGATGCGTAAAAATCAGTGGAATTGATTTAATCTTAACCTTTACTGCTTAATCCATAACATTTATTTTTCTTTGTTCTCATATATTGCAGGGTTCTTGATGAGATGAGCTGGTTCGACAGTGATAAGAGGTTTGACGTGGTGAGCTGTCTGAACGTACTAGATCGCTGTGAAAAGCCATTAAGCTTGCTCAACAACATTAAAAGAGTTCTAAGACCTGATGGAATTGCTGTCGTATCGTTTGTAATACCGTTCAAACCTTACGTGGAATTCGGTAAGAATACACACACATGAAATATAGATTGCATTATATCAAAAACAAAAATCCCACATTTATAGTACATACAATAATTTTTACAGGACATGATAAAACCAAACACGACCCTTTGGAACAGCTTCCTATTGAGGGCAACAAATACGAGGAAGAAGTGAATAATTTTATCGAAAAAGTTCTGATACCCAATGACTGGGATGTTATCAAATGGACGCGACTGCCATATCTTTGTGAAGGAGGAATGAGACAAGCCTATTATTTCCTGGATGACGCAGTCTTTGTGATAAAACCCAAGCATTCATAAGTTATACAATCAGTTAATTACTAAAAAATTAATTATTTCTAGATGAGATTAATAGATTTCTGGATGAGACAAGCTGCTCACAAACAAGTCAAAATACAAAAAAATGCCCTTGAGACTGTTACACATTCTTTCTTTGTTAATAAATTATTTTGTCTATCGAAAATTCCTTCAGATGTAATAATAATAACTTCAGGAAACCATTAAAAATGTTTGAATTTCCTGTTTATTCTACAAATCGAATCTACAGTATAATTAGTAAAAACAGTACGGGTGCGCGTATACTTACAGATACTAGTGTTGTACATAACGTAAAAATTAAACTAGTTCAATCTTAATTTTATCTCGAAGTTAACAAATCAGATTGATTATAACATTGACAACAAAAGTAGAACGAGAACTTGGATCCCCCGTTGGATAGATATACCAATAATAATATGACAGAAGTTGACACGAGTTTCCAGCCAGCAGACAAGAGACTGCCTTCTTCTTGTTTATTTTGTCCATGAGACTTTGGGAATATCGAAATGCTCAGTCAAGTTATCCAGATGCTTGTTGAATTCCTCGACTCTCATTTTATGAGTTTTCGATGCTTTCTCTAAAATCCGTTTTTCTTTCTGCAACAAAAACGAAAAACCAAACATCAAGTAACACTTTCTGAAGCTCAAGATTATTATAATGAGCGTCCAAACTTACAATCTTTTCCTGCATTCTGATGTAACGAAGTTCAGCCTTAGTTTTATTCATTAGCGGATTCCGTTGCCTCATTTTGGCTTCAATCGCTGCATCGATGTCATCAATACTTATCGAAGTACTGCCATTAGACTGATTGTTCGATACTTGGGGAGTCTCTGATCGTGCGTGGCCACTCTCTTCCTTCTTCTTCTTTTTTCTGCACACAAAAATTAAACAAATGAATGTCAATCATCAACCACGTCACTATTTTAAAATGCTAACAAAATCAAAACAAAACAAGGCCTTCCGTAAGTCCGACTGTAAAAAGTTCTCTTACTTTTTGATGGTGTGATCAATTTTCTTCAACTTAAGTCCCCCAGACTTGGGTACGGCGTCGTACTCAGATGAAGACATAATTTCACAATT